>PVIJ01018140.1:0-27232 GCA_004024925.1 Scalopus aquaticus | reverse complement strand
AAGTAAGCTGACGTCAGCAGTGCACTAGATAAAGCCCTGTTGGAAAGGCTGAGCATTGAAAATATTTCAGACTTTGTGCGAGACAGCTGAAGTCATTGTTCCATAGAACTGTTATTATTTTATCCATTGAGGCACAATACAGACAGTCATGCCTCGAAAGTGCGTTAATAGCGTGGACAATTTCTGCTCTATTTGTGGGAAGTGACATTTGCCAACCAGAAGAAAAGGATCACTTCTCAAGTGAAGAAGGCTTATCATTGTGACTTTGGATGCAAGGTTGGTGACCAAGACAAGCCTTGGGGCCCGCATAGATGCTGCGCTGCATGTACAACACAGCTTTCACAGTGGTTCAGTGGCAAAAGACCATCAATGCCATTTGTAGTCCCCATGCTGTGGAGAGAGCCAAGCAACCACAGAAAAGACTGTTACTTCTGCTTGGTTCCTCCTCTTTCCGGCAGAATAAAGCAGCAAAAGAAGTCAAGAATAGTCTACCCAAACATTGCGTCTGCATTGAGACCAGTTCCACATGATGAGGGACTTCCAATTCCAGAACCTCTAGCAGAATATTCTCTTGATTCATCTGATGAGGGCAAAGGGGAGCTGGCCTGTTCTTCTCCTGTTCCATCAGCAGGCAGTGATTCAGATTTTCACTGTGGTGCATCATCAACCCCACACAGACTAACACAGGAAGAACTAAATGACCTGGTTCGTGATTTGGACTGATCCAAAAACAAGGCAGAATTGCTAGGATCAAGACTCCATCCATGGAATCTTCTAGAAAAAGATGCCACAATTACTTTATATCAAAAGCGCCACCAGCAGTTGGAGCCTTTCTTCAGAAAGGAAAGTACTCTGGTATTCTGTTTTGATATTGAGAGCCTCATGAATGCCTTAGAAATCACTCATGACACACAAGAATGGAGACTGTTTCTAGACTCTTCGAAATTGAGTCTCAAGGCTGTGCTTTTGCACGATGGAAATTGTCTTCCATCTATTCCTGAACATCTGTACAAGAGACAAGCGATTAAATCTAAGAAGTAATCTATGGCTTGATTTTTTACAGGTATTAAACGTAGGCCTATTACTATTGGCATGCATTTCATGATGTAAACATCAATTTATTGCATATTACAAAGAAAACTAGAGCCAAAATAAGAATTTGACTGTCATATTCGTGTTAGGCACATACAAATTGATAGGAAATGACTAATTTTATTTCAGTAACATGACTTTTGTAAAAATTTGTTGACCAGTGTAATTGTTCCCGATTGGATGGGTTTAGTCAACATTCTGTAGACTTATAATTTAAACAATTTTGGTGGATTTCTAGCTCATAAAATTGGCTTTATCAATAATTTTACCTATATATTAATAGATTAAATAATAAGGTGTTATTACTGACCAAATAAACACTTTTGTTAATAGGAAGCCATCTTTAGTGAACAGGAAGATGTATCTCATAGTCATCCTTACACTTCATCTTAGCCAAAAGGTTGAGAAGCGATCATGATCTATTCCTAAGAAAAGAATGCATTTAAATTGACATGATGGAATTATTACCCTTCTGACTAGACAAAACCACAGAGCAGGGGCCTCCTTGGTGGCACAAGGGATTAAGTCTCAGCACTATGAAGCTATCACAGGCACTACAGCATGAGTTTGATCCCCAGCCAGGGAACTAACCCGCATGGTGCAGCAGACCTCTCCTGTCTTGCCCGCTGCTTCCCTCAGCAGTGTATTTCAGTCAGTCCACCTGTTCTGCTCCCCACTCTGTCTCTGGTGAATCCTCTCACCCCCCCCCACCTCTGGTCTGCACCCCAGATCTTGTATGCAAAAATAAATAAATCTTTTTTTTAAAAAAAAAAAACCTCACAGAGCAAAGTTTTGCATTTGACCAAAAGTGAGAAGCCAGTTCTCTGGGAAATAAAGAATCATTAAATGTGACAATGGAAAACCTTTTACTAAAAGTCATTTCTTATTCTTCAAAAAATAGGACTTGAGATTATTTTCTAGGAGGGTAGATGGTATTTGAACTCACCTGAGATTGACATAAATTCTCTCCTTCACCAACTTCAGGCTCCTCAGAACTGTCTTCTCAACTATGCTTCAGTGTGACTTTTTTGAGCTTTACTGTTTCTCTGTGTTGTCCAATTTAATAATAATTCTTCTAAAGAAGCTTGGCCAGAACCCTCATTCTTGGTATCTGGTCACCCTCAACATTTCATTAGGTCCTTCATCCTCCACCATTCCAAGAGGAGGTGTGATCACCCTGACTTGGCTTTAGCAAGAATCCTGTTAGGTTAGTCAGTAAGAATCCCTTATTAAATAAATAAATATTCACTGGCCCCACCTTCTCTTTTGCTATAAATTCCTTTTTCTCCTTGTTGTAGTCAGAGTTGCGCTCACTCTCTGTCCCTACTGCGAAACTTGTTGCAGTGGCCCTGTATCTATCCTGGTGGTCACCCTGAATAAAGTCTGCCTTACGCTCCTTTATCGCGTGTCATGAATGTATTTTTTCCTTTAGCAGTAGTGTTCTGTCATTAATCAGAAGCCACACAGATACTTTCCCTGTTTCAGAGATTGGTAGTATACCTTAAATCACTGATATCACTGAAAGCAGGAACTAAATCAAGAAGGCAAGGGTTGTTTTTTGTGAGGTTGGTAGAGCTAAGTACAGGTTAGTTAATGGAGATCATAATAAAATGTCAGAATAATGAGTTTGGACTTTATTTTGTAATAAGCAATTGCTGAAGGGATGTTTTAGAAGATTCTGGTACCATTATATAAAAGAGAATGTGGAGGGAGAGACACAGAGGCAGGGAGACTACACCAATTTTCCAGGTGCGAAATCACCAGGGCCTAAAGCTAGATGATGGTGATGAGACTAGAGAGAGACCTGGATGTCATGGTAGTTTGGAAGGCAGGATGAGAACTGATCACATGTTGGCAATCAAGGCAGATTAACTGTTAAGGGTGAGAAATGTTTTCAACCTGGGAAATCAGGGATCCCATAAAAGAAGACGTATTTAATTCTGTTAAAAATGTGGGGCTGACATTGAGAGCGAAATATGAGCTATAAATATGTAGAAATTACCAACATCTAGCAGTGTTTGAAGTCATGACCAGGATGAAATTGACAAGGGAGAAAGTGAAAGAGAAGAAATGCATGGAAGAATCCTTGGGAAATATCTATAGTGAGGTTGCTACCAGAAGCCAGAGTAGGTAAAAAGAAAAAAGAGTGGGGTGGGAGCAAAAGTGCCTGCCATGAACCAAAGTGAGAGTTTCAGAGCAAAAAGGTTGTTGACACAGTTGAGTGAGGCAGAGAAAGATGAAAGTGCGAAAAAAGTCAATGGTTTTTATGACGAGGAGGTCACTGACGGCCTGGGGAGAGCAGTTTTAGTGGAGCAGATGAGAATGTACTTTGGATGTCAATAAATGGAAGGGAAAACACAGGAAGTTGCTAGTTTTTTTCTTTGTGAAGTTTGGCAGAGAAAGCCAGTGGATAAGACTGAGGTTGATGAGGAAAAAGGCAACAAAGGTAAGGATAAGTTTTTTAAGAAGGCCACTTGTGAATGTGTTTATAAGCTGTGGGGAAGCAGCTTGTGACAACATGTGATTTCAGAAAGAAGAAGGGGGGATGGTGAGATTGTTCTCAGCGAAAGTGGGTGTGTCTGAGTGACATTGAGGGCACATTTCGAGAGATATTCTCATTTTTGTATCTGAAATGAAAAGTAATAGAGAAGACTTGAATTTGGTAGGGGCATATTATGTTCTTGTCTAGTGATCTTGAATTTCATAAAGAAATATGAGATAAATGGAAACTAGATTTTATACTTTATAAACGTTCATTAAGTAAAGTGCTGTTATTGGAATATATTGATACTTCATTTAATTACACAGTTGATTTATTTTTTTAAAGATTTATTTATTTATGCATACAAGCTGGGGTACAGGCCAGAGGCGTGGGGTGGCGAGAGGGTTCACCAGAGACAGAGTGGGGAGCAGAACAGGAAGATCAATGGAAATACACAGCTGAAGGGAGCAGCCGGTGAGGCAGGAGAGGTCTGCTATCTGCTATGCCATTGCGGTAATCCTCCCCGCCCCCACGTAAAACTTGTGTCACTGCTGCTGACACTGCTGTGCCACCAGGGAGGCCCTAATTACACAGTTTGATATAGTTATTAGTAGGATGTTTTTCTAAATTTTGATAACTATTACCTATTCTTTAAAATTCATGTATCAGAAATAATATTAGTAGCATAATGTGAAATTAAGATAGATCAACTTTATTTAATCTATTATTTTGAGATTTCAAGATAATAAATTTAAGTTGTGAGCTGTGTTTATCATTGAAGACACTTAAATTAGGATGTCTTATCTCTTCCTTTGATCTGTCTTCACTTAGAGATGCCACTAGAACTGGCTCCTTGTTATTTTCCCTTAAACATCTGAACGGCACCTCAAAATCAACCTGTCCTTTAGAGAAGCCATAATATCCCCCCTCTGCTGGCTATGCTTCAAACTAGCTCCTAATGATCCCTACTTCTTGGTGCAGCCCCTCTTCCCCCACAGTGTAACAGGGTTTGTCAGCGTGACTAACCCTTAGGGTACTAGTGATGGTATGTGTGTCACTTCTGATATTAGGTTAAAAGTAACTGAAGCTTCCATCTTGGAAGTTTTCTCTTGCTTATGCTTTCCATCTTTTGGACATCTCACTGGAGGGATGGAATGGGGAAGAGAGGACATAGCTGTCATGTTGTAAGCAGGTCCATGGGGAGGCTTACTGTAAGGAATTGAAGTCTCCAGTCAATAACTGTGGAGGAAATGAGACCTACAACCACCACATGAGCCAATGTGGAAGTGAATTCTGCAGTATTAGTAGACTCTCTAGATGACTGTGACCCGGCTGGGAGCTTCATTGCAGCCTCGTGGAGCCCCAGGCCAGAACCAACTAGATACACTGCTCCCACGTTTTTGACCTTCAGGAACTCTGTACTTGCTGTTTTAAATTTCTGTTTTTTAGGTAATTTGCTAGGCAGTAAAAGAGAATTAATACAACCTTGGCAGTCTGCGTAGATTCTTAATCTTGGTGAATTATACCATCACCTGCTCACTTTCAGAAATTAAGATCCTACGAGTAAATAAGGTATTTGTCTGGTGGTGGTGATAGGTTCTACAAAGAAGAAAACAGGGAGAAGGGAAAAATAGTATTGTGAAGAGGCTGGATTACAAAGGAGGCTTGGGGAAGGTATCTCTCATAAAGTCTCATTTGAAGAGAAATCTGAAGGCATTGTCTAGTGAAGAGTGGTACACATAGTGGGAATCATGAGTGCAAGACCTTGAGGCAGAAGAGTACTTGATGTGTGAGAGGAACAACAGAGACCATTGTGGCTGGGTCAGAGACTGAAGTATGTGGTAAGAAAAGATATTCGAGGGTAGTGGATGACCTTATGGGTCATAGAAGAGAATTTGTGTCTTAGTGTCCGTTACCTGGGAGGCCATTATAAGGTTTTGAGTACAGGAATGATGATGTGGATTAGGGTGGTATAGGTAGAAGTGTTTTGGCATGATTAAATTTTATGTCTCTTTTGAAGGTAGCACTTGCAAGTAGTTGATGGATTGGTTGTGAGTATAAGAGAGAAGAATTAAAGATGTCTTCAGATGATCTTGAGATTCTCTGGTGGAACTGATAGAAGGTGTGTCAGCCTGCTTTGATCTTCCCAATTCTTATAGCCCAATTCATCATCCTTCCTACAACCCACCATTTTACTCTTTCCCTAGGCAAGTAATTCCTCAGAGCTCCTGGGTGAATTCATCAGAGCCCACTCAAAACCACTGCTCTAGGTATAATGGCTGGAAATTCCAAAAATACTGATTTTTGTGGTTATGTTAAACCTACCCATATAGCAATTACTATATGAATTATAGTAGATACTATATTCATATATACTATTAAGTGTCTTCTAAAATATGTGGCAGCTCATATGTGTTGAGTACTTTTCATAGTTTATTTCTTGATTTTTTGCAACAGCCCTATTAAGGAGCTACTATTACGACAATTTTATGATCAGGAACATTGAAGGTTTGAAAAGTTAAAGTAGTCTGTCCATACTCACATAGCTAGCAAGTGGTGGGGACAGAAATTGTTTGTAATTTTGTCTGATTCCAAAGCTCCTGCCCAGAAGAACTACATTCCAGGTGACTGTTCTGTGTTTATCCAGTGAGTTGTGTCTTTCACAGGATCACTTATACTGATAGTGATATTATAGCTGTCTTACTTTGATATAATTGTACTAAAGTTGTGCATTTGAAGAATCAAATGCTTATTATTTGACAAGAATTAGTGATAATGAACTTAATACTACTACAAACAGATAAGTGATAATACACTAAAGGATTTCAACATTCATAGTGCTATAGAACAACTGACAAATAAGATCTGACTAATAAAAATTGCTATACTCTCTAAATGTTTATTTCTTAAAAATCTACTTTGCATAGAGAACTTGTATAGAGCTAGAGACATACTAATAGTGAAATAACTGCTCCATTTGTGAGTCACGAACATTGAGTCACCAGACTGACAGGTCATAGTGACATTTCCTATTTGGTCACTCATTTTCTAATTCGTTATGTTGTCTTAAGCTCATGCTGGCATAGTTTACATTATGAATTATCAAACTTAATCAGCCAGTTATCTTTTAAAATGAAAATGAAGTTTAGAGGTTAAAATAAGGGAATGCCTGTGCCTTTTTATGTTTCTTAGATGCTTGAATTTCCAAAGTATTTTAAATTTCACTAAAGATGTTATTATATCATCCAAATAATGACAGTAATGCCAGTAGACCAATAGTCTGTTTCCTTATTTTTCCTTAAAAAATGTTTAACCATGACTTTAAATTCCTTGGAAGAAAATCACTGCTGCATGGCGATCATGATGATTATGATGATGATGATGGTGATGACTGCTACTATTTTTGGTCATTTTTCTCCTGTTTTAGGATATAAGACAAAGCGTAATATCCAGATAGAATATGTTTCAAAAAATCAACTTAGACTTGCTGAATTCTCACATTCCCCATTCTGATACTAGTACTTCTTCTGCCAAGAGGTAAAGAGGGTGGTCTAGGCACAAGAAAGACCTTGGGAGCCATGCCCCAGGGTCAAGATTTTCCCTCCATTGAGTCCTTTTTCTGGCTTTGATATTTGCATGATTTCTGTTTCCTCAAAGGTATTTTCTTGCTGAAATGCAGTATTCAAGTTTTTCTAAGAATGAGATTTGATTGGTAGATTTTAGACACTTTATTCTCTCCCACAAATTCCTGAAGAAGCTAAACTATAGATACTACTTTTATTCCTTTCACTCCCCTTGAGTTTTCCAAACAGTGAATGACCTGTACATGGAGTGACATTTAGTTGTACAGGGAGAATATTACAATGGAAGGAGGATAAAGAATAAAAGATGCAATAAGCTTTTAGACTATAAAACCAATGAGTAGTAACAAAAGGGGAGGGGGAAAGAAGTGAATTAATCAAGTGAAAGTATTATATGGTGAAGGTTATAATTGGATTTTTTAAGAGGTGAATTCATTGTAGTGTGTACACGTTTTTAGTGATGCATACCTGAAACATAGATAATAATGCAATGTTTGCTTCAATAAAACAATAATAAAAGTAATAAAAGATGCAAAATATGAAGACTTTTTTCTTTCAGTCTTTCTGCTTATATATATTAAATTAAGATTTGGCAGACATGACTCTAACTCAAAAATGACTCTAGAATCTCATGGAGTAACTTCTGTTATATACGGCATGTATGTATCTCACACTTACTTACTGTTTACTATGTGCCAGACCCTACCTGTTTTATATATATTGTCTTATTTATATTGATGTATATTTTCTTAATACTCATACCAACATTATGAAGTGAATGCTATTATTATTCCTGGGGCAGTCAAACTTTTTATAGTGGAATTGCTTTTAAGTATTTATTTTTGTTGTTTTGAGTGAGCAAGATTAGAATGATTTTGTAATGCACAGTTTTAAAATCTGAGAAAGCCTTGTGATTTTGTACAATACCAAAATTCCAGATCTGCCTGCTCTGCTTTCTTTACATACCATGACTAGTATTTTTAAAAGGCCAGATACGATCTGGGTCTCACTCAGTGTTTGAATTGTAGATGGGACTCATTGCAGAGTGGTTGATAACTTGTTTTTTCTAAGTCAGAATGTGCAATAAAGAAAAAAAAAAATAGCTGTTGTCTTTAAAATTACACTGATTAACACATTTTTACAAAAGTCATGTTACTGAAATAAAATTAGTCATTTCCTATCAATTTGTATTGCTCAACATGAATATGACAGTCAAATTCTAATTTTGGCTCTAGTTTTTTTTTGTAATCTGCAATAAATTGATGTTTACATCATGAAATGCATGCCAATAGTAATAGGCCTACAGTTAATACCTGTAAAAAATCAAGCCATAGACTACTTCTTAGATTTAATCGCTTGTCTCTTGTACAGATGTTCAGGAATAGAATAGATGGAAGATGGTTTCCATCATGCAAAAGCACAGCCTTGAGACTCAGTGAAGATTCTAGAAACAGTCTCCATTCTTGTGTGTCATGAGTGATTTCTAAGGCATTTATGAGGCTCTCAATATCAGAACAGAATACCAGAGTACTTTCCTTTCTGAAGAAAGGCTCCAACTGTTGGTGGTGCTTTTGATATAAAGTAATTGTGGCATCTTCTTCTAGAAGATTCCATGGATGGAGTCTTGATCTTAGCAATTCTGCCTTGTTTTTTGGATCAGTCCAAATCATGAACCAGGTCATTTAGTTCTTCCTGTGTTAGTCTGTGTGGGGTTGATGATGCACCACAGTGAAAATCTGGATCACTGCCTGCTGATGGAACAGGAGAAAAACAGGCCAGCTCCCCTTTGCCCTCATCAGATGAATTAAGAGAATATTCTGCTGGAGGTTCTGGAATAGGAAGTCCCTCACCATGTGGAACTGGTCTCAATGCAGACGCAATGTTTGGGTAGACTATTCTCGACTTCTTTTACTTCTTTATTCTGCCGGAAAGAGGAGGAACCAAGCAGAAGTAACAGTCTTTTCTGTGGTTGCTTGGCTCTCTCCACACCATGGGGACTGCAGATGGCATTGATGGTCTTTTGCCACTGAGCCACTGTGAAAGCTGTGTTGTACATGTAGCACAGCATCTATGTGGGCCCCAGGGATTTGTCTTGGTCACCAATCTTGCATCCCAAGTCAAGATGATAAGCCGTCTTCACTTGAGAAGTGATCCTTTTCTTCAGGTTGGCAAATGTCACTTCCCCACAAATAGAGCAGAAATTGTCCACACTATTAACGCACTTTCGAGGCATGACTGTCTGTATTGTGCCTCAATGGATAAAATAATAACAGTTCTATGGAACAATGACTTCAGCTGTCTCGCACAAAGTCTGAAATATTTTCAATGCTCAACCTATCCAACAGGGCTTTATTTAGTGCACTGCTGATGTCAGCTTCAGCAGCTGCCTGGCAGTAGTATTGCATTGCATCAGAAACTGATGCAATCAACTCTGGATGATGTGTGCATGATGGTATTATGCAATGTGATGCAATATTACATTATTCTAGGTTGATTTAGGATGTTGTTGCAGTCCTACTGGATAAATTTACATGGTGAAACATATAAAATGAATTATATGAGGGCCTCCCTGGTGGCGCAGCAGTTGAGCTGCGCTGTGGAGCTGTCGGCAGCGCGCGATGCGAGTTCGACGCCCTGCCGGGGAGAATCCCACATGGTGCAGCAGACCTCTCCTGCCTCGCCCGCTGCTCCCCTCAGCAGTGTATTTCTGATCTGCCTGTTCTGCTCTCCACTCTGTCTCTGGTGAACCCTCTCACTGTCCCCTGCCTCTGGCCTGTACCCCAGCTTGTATGTATAAATAAATAAATATTTAAAAAAAATAAAATAAATTATATGTAATATCTTCAAAATGAGAGCAAATAAAAAAATTGGGGGTTAAATTCATGTTCAGCTCATCAAGATACTACAGATTAGGGCCTTTTAAAGTCAATAACGATCTCAATGTTGACCAGTGTTATCATTGTAGCATATTTCCAGATGTACATACAGTAGTTCATCTTTTTCCATGCTTCTAGGTGTATAAGGGAGGAAGCTTTTCAATATATTACTATATTAATATATATAGTATTAATATTAATTATATATTACTATATTTGTCATTTTAATTCACTGCAACAGAAATTTACATTTCTCCCCTGTGGCAGTTCTTGTCCAGAAGTTATAGACTTGGAGATAAATTATATCCCGGTCCGTTTTTTTTTTTAAAGATTTATTTATTTACATATAAAAGCCTACATACAGGCCAGAAGTTTGGGGGGTTGGGGTGGTGGTGGTGGTGAGAGGATTCACTAGAAACAGAATGGGGAGCAGAACAGGCAGATTGACTGAAATCCACTGCTCAGGGGAGCAGCAGCAAGACAGGAGAGGTCTGTTGCGCCATGAGGAAATCTCCCTCGGGGATCAAACTCCTGCTACAGTGGCTCTCGATGGCTTCATAGTGCTGCTAATTAACCCATTGCTCCACCAGGGAGGGCCCCTGGTCCTGATTTTAAGGCATTTACAGGGAGTCTGACAAGTAAGCCAAGAGAAAGGATGATTATCGAGGCTTCTGGAAGTAGTACAGGAGTGTTCTGAATGTGGATATTTGGCACTGGGGGAAATGAGAGGGAGATGTAGTCAAGGTATAGGAAAAGCATTGGCAAAGGCAGCGCAGTGGGGAGTCCTGTCAGCACTTCCTGCTAACCCATGTCATGCCATGTGGCTTTGGCAGGAAAATACCTGGAAGAATAAGTAAACATGGGATTCAATTTCACCTTGTAGGTGACAATGGAGTCAGCAGGATCTTGTCATGGAAACACAGATGAGCAAGTGGAGTATGAATGCTTTCCACACTAACATACTGTATCTTATGCTAAACATCTGGTAGTGATCACTTTACAGAACTCAGAATAATACAGGAAGCATATGAACAAAAAGCAATTGTTATACATCCTCAGATGGACTTGTTCATCTGGATGCAAGCTACTTAGAACTACAACACTAAAGCTTTTTTGTTTTGCTTTGTTTTGTTTCATGCTTTATTAAACTAAAAACTAGGAGAAAATCACTACCAAGAGAGATACAATGAAAAGCATTAGACATGAAATTAATCTCCCATGGGGTCACATTTATTTTGTTGGTCTGGTCCAGTGCGGATGAGTGGCCAAACTCTGTCCTCTGACATCCTGACACTGCCCAAACAGGGGATGATGCCTGGGAAGGGTCTTGATCTGAACTCCAGCCCCTGATGTCCTGCGTGAGAGGGAAGGGGGTGGAGCCGAATGGCCATCCTGTGAGCCTTTCAAAGGAGTGTTGCATGTGCACTTGCAGTTTTCACGTTGGAGCTGCGGAGGAAGATCAGCCACTCTCTCCGGTGGTGAGTCTTAGCCCCCTTCTCCTGGGGGACAGGGAAGCCCTGACCTCAGCAGCTGTGGGCTCTCTGCCACACCCTGCTGGCTTCTGTAACAGCATTTCCACTCCCCACCATCACTGTAACAGCACAGTCTCCTTCTACTCTACTAGTTCTCCCTCTCCCTCTAACCTTTTGGTTAGAATCAATTAATTTTTCTCTTTTACCGCACCAAAGTTCCTTTTGTTTGCGTTTCTGGTAGTGGGTGGCCAGACCCAGAACTAGTGAAGAGAGGTTCTGACCTGATGGCAGGGTTTTAGACCCTTTGCCCTGTAACAGTTTGACTTCAGAGAATTTAATAGTGTGATTTCTGTGTATTGAGAAAAGCATGCTTTTTCTAGGTGATCTTACCTATACCATGACTTTATATACTCTATATCAGTACCTGGAAATCCCAAATTCCACCTTGATTCAGAAATCACTTCTAAGTGAGAGATGCAACTATCATATATCTCCATTAAGTTGGCTCTAGACACTGCTGGGTTCACAAGTCCCAAGCTCTGTCCCTCATTGTCCTCTCCCAGAACTCTTGTTCCTCTGATCTTTGGAAGGTGGCAGCCCATCACTCATCATGGTTGCTCATGCGGATGAGTGATTCTTGTCACTCACTTTTTATATCCAGTTTATTACCAATTCCTTGATTTGTTCCTACCCACAACTCCTATTTCTATTGCTGTCATTTCAAACCTCGCCACCGTCATTTCTCACCTGGACCATTGCAGTAGCTTCCCTAGTGGTCTCCTTAGTCTCTTTCTTGCCACTTCTCCAATTTTTCTACACTCTGTAACCAGAGTATTATTAAGATCAAAATTGACTAAAACCCTCCAGTGGTTTCCCAATCTGATTAGAGTAAATTTCTATAGGATTCTGTCCCCAGTCTATCTTCAGTCTTACGTCATGTCTCTCCACCCAGCTCTTTAAGATAACCACCATGTATTCTCCTTATATCCCCAGGAACATACTAGACTCTGTCATACCTTAGGCTGGGTGCAGACTGATTTCTCTTTCTGAATCATTTCTGCAGATTGTTCAATTCATATTTGTCATTTATAACCCTGGAAGATACTACTTCTTGAGAAAAGTCGTCCTTCACATTTCAATTTAAAGTAGACCCTTTAGTATTTCCTCTAAACATTCTTTGAGTGTCAGTTATTATTCCTTTAGTTGATGTCTTTTGCTCCTGGTAGATTATAAGCTTCATGAGGTCCAAGTCATATCTCCTGGTTCATCTCTATCCCTTGGTCCTATCACAGTGCCTGATTACATGGAAGTGTTAAAAGAATATTTAATGAGTGAAATAAATAGGACTTAAATATTGTTTTATGTCCTTTGTGGTTTTTCTTTTTTTTTTTTAAGATTTTTATTTTTGTATAGAAGCTGGCGTGCAGGCCAGAGGTGTCGGGGGTAGTGAGAGGATTCACCAGAGACAGAGTAGGGAGCAGAACAGACTGAAACCACTGCTGAGGGGAGCAGCAGGTGAGGCAGGAAAGGTTTGCCGTGCCATGTGGGGAGCTCCCTGGCTGGGGATCAAACTCGTGCTGCAGTAGCTCTGGATAGCTTTATAGTGCTGCAACTTAACCCGTTGCACCACCAGGGAGGTGCCATCTTTGTGTTTTTTGTACTTTGAAACTTGTCTTTGATGGACTCACCTGAACATCTTCACCATCCTTTAAGTCTTCTTTCTTCTTGCTCCTATCCTGGTCCTGCCCCCACAGTGTTCCATACTTAGTACAGCTATTTATCTCTGATGAACTGTTCACCGCTCAAGGCCTGAGCTAATGTTTCCACCCACTGATGGTGTAGGGGTGGGAGGTGAAGGGTGTGTGGGCAGGTGAAGCTCTGGGAACATTCCCCAGATGCTTGCCACCAGTACACAACTACTTTAAATTGCTTACCTTAAAGTAAATCTTTATCATGCTTTGTAATTCACCTATTCCTGAAAGAATAGGTGCTTCGTGTTATTTCTGTGGTTTGTGCATATACCCCAAAGCATGATTTAGGCATGTTTAGATATATTTAGGTTAACTTGCTGATATAAACAGTTCCTTACTTAGAGCAGAGACGTTCTAAGCACTAGAAAAGGGGACGGGTACCCTGTCTTACCTTTCTCATTTTCTTGTTCTGATTTGCTTGCCTTTCTTTCATCACTTCTGCATTATGGGTTTAGCCTTTTCTTATTGTGCTTAAGTGTCGTGTAACTGTTCTCCACCTTTATTCATATTGCACAAAGTTTAGCATTCCTGGGCTCCAACTACTGACTGTCCATAGCACCCACAGTCTTGTGACAAGCCAACCCCCACTCTATTTCCAAATATCCATAAGTAGGTTGTTTTTCCCCTAATTGATAAACTGCTTCTCAGACTGCTGACACATTATGCAAAATCCAGAACATACTGCCTGGTAATAGATTTAGAGCTTAACAGTTTTTTTGTTCATTCAAAACTCAGGCAACTGGTTATTAAATGCCTGTTTTATACCAGGCACTATCCTCGGCAAGGAGAACACAGGAATGAATAGAGTTACTTTCTGAGACTTAGTATGTGGTTCTTTCTGTCTATCAGTATATTATTTGTTATGCTTGTTTCTGAACAAGGTTGTTCTCCTCCAATGTGTCCTTAAATTCTCTTCATTTTAAAAAATTATTTCTATCTTTTACATTGTAATGTATTCACCCGTGAACCATCACCCGTCCCTTGGGCTCTCCTCTCCCCCATTTTGAACCCTTATCCTTCCCCTCTGTCACTGAATATCTCTCTCTTATTTGGTAAAATTCTCTTCATTTTTGTGATCTGGTGATTTTTGTTTTCAATTATAATCTATGTTTAGCATAGATGAAAACATTGATCAAAATTATAGCAAAAATAACTAAAAATTCCTAAGTATGAATGGTCAGTGACTAATAGGTAAAGAATTAGCAGAATATTAATATTTTGAACACATTGTACATTAAAAAAGATTTTAGTTCTGAATAATGTAACTCATAAGATTCTTGCTGCAATTTACCTCTTTTTCTTTTTAACATAAATAGTGAATTTTGGCAACAGTGACTTGATTTGCTATATGCAATTATTTAAATTCTCTGGGTTTACTGACGTTGTTATGTCATTTTAATATATTTATGAATTTGTAGCTGTGCAATATTTAGATAAGCTGTGGAATAATATCAAAGGCAACAGAAAGAAAGAACCCCCAGACCCAACAAAAGCAGCAGCCTGGCAGTCAGGGAGAGGAGGAGTGTTGGCTGGTGTGATATTCCTCTGTGGGAGAACAAGGGCATGCATGTTTCCAAATAAAGCAATATGACATATGAAAAACAGAAATCAGTGGGAGGTAATATAAACAGGTACCATTTGTTCTCCTACCTGTAACATTACTTGCAGATTTCAGTACCTGCAACAACTAGAAGATACAGTGGTAACACTTTTATATCACTTTCTATGTGCTAGCTACCATGGCAAACACTATCTATGTTACCTTGTTTAATTTCAGTAAGACTTGTGAGGTAGGTTTATCATCATCCTCATCATCATCCTTATTTTCCAAATGAGGACTTTGAGGTACCTGGAGATTAAGTGACAAGTAGTGTCAAAACTGTTCTCCAAACCCAGAAAGCAAGGTTCTAAGCTTTAAGAGTTTAATTCCTATAATACACCTCCCTCTGGAAGGGCAAATGTTGAAAGCTAGGTAGCATGATACTCTGTTGATAAACTGTGAACTGCACTCTTCATATCAGGCTTGGTAAAGCTCTGTGGCTTGCCAGATTACATCCGAATTGAATAATTTAAAAAACTTAATTTTAATTGTGTTTGACTTATGCACTCCTATGCACCAGGGAGCTTTTCTTTTAATTCATATTTGTTATAATTAAACAATTTATTTAAAAAAGGTATTATTTTATATGAAAATGTCTGTGAAGTGACGTATTTAGCTATGTTATTTTTCTTATTTTTACTTTGCCAGAAAGATGCAGTTGAAGCACTAGTAGTTTTCAAAGAAAATTTAAAATTCCAGAACAGACTGAATGCCATTTCTTAGCTATTACCTGCATAAGACTGTCAAAACATACATATCAATACCTGAATATTTGTTTCTTCTTTACGTTTTTCACCTTTGAATTTTAAAAGATAATGGTTTACACATCTTTTTCTCTTGTAGTTTCACTTACTCTTAGCCATACTGACAATTACCTGTAGGAATAAAAGGAAAACCACAGAAACCATGACAAAGATAAGGCCTCTAATTGACTTGCCTAACCCAGTAAACTGCTTTCCTTCTGAGACAATTGGAAGGTCCTCATAGAATGCTCTGGAATATAATATTGTAACCGGTGGCTGAGGCTAAAGTCCCGAATAGGTGGTGACCCCTGGAGGGGGTTGCTGGTGAGGATAGCCCCAGGAAAAATGCTAAAAAGTATCCCAGTTTGGGATGGAGACTCTGATAAAAAATATAAGGGATGGCAGAAGTTACCATAAGAGGATTTAGCCGCCAGAATGTAGAGTTCTGGATTGAGTATTTTTGCATCTTTGGTGACTTTGGGGCCTGGAAGTTTGTTGCCTACCACGCCAACCTTTGAGAGAGGATAAGTTTGGAGGCTTTGCAAGTAGCTGAGTGACTGAAACTGTTCCTGGTTTTGCTGCTGCTACAGCCGAGGAAAGAAGGTGAAGACCTGGAGCTGGTCGCCTTCCTAAAATTCGTGAGTGCAGCCTTTGTCTGGCCCATTTGGTTGCTGCAGCTGTTGTTTTGAGTGTCGCTGGCCTGATGCTGTGCTGGGGCACCACAGCAGCTCCAGGAGCTTCTCCTGTTGTGTCTTTTTTTGTCCTTGTGATTTGGAACCTGGCCTACAGTCTGGCTACTGCATGTCAGCCAAGGCAGGAAGATGCTATCTTGGGCACTTGGCCTATTGTTTGGGAGAGGAGCTCCATGTCCCCAGTGTTGGGAAGACACCAACTTAGCTGCTTTTAATTTGTGACTTAGAAGACTGGACATTGCTTTGGGCGAGGTAAACGGCCATTTCTGGCCTCAATTGTTTTTCTCTGGTTTGTTAATAAATCCCATTGTTATTCCCTAAGCCTGAGTAGACTTGCAGTTGTGCACATGGGTAAAGAACTAGGACAGTGACTGGTCAGCTATTTAGCTGATTTTTGTGCCCTTCATGCCCTTATCAATATGGATAAGAGTTACTCTCTTTTGTTTATATGTTTGAGTTTGTCGGGAAAAAAAATGAATTGTGACGTTGGGGTTCAGATTATAGGGTTTGGTGTGTGGGGTTCTTGGGTCTCTCTGAGAAACAATTTGGCAGATGTTCTCATTCATCAACACACAGTAGGTTTATTGGGCAAAGGGAAAAAAGGAAAGAGAGGAGCCTGCGGAGACATAGGTGGGCAGCATTAAAAGAACAAGAACTGCATTTTGCCAGAGCAAGGGGTGTTCTTTTATAGTGTTCTTTGATGGAATCATTGTGGAAATGATCACGTTGGAGTCAGGTTGGGTTGGTCTTCTAAGATCCATAATCCTCTCTGCCACCACCTCTGGCTGACAATCTTTTCTGACCCTACCTCAATTTCTTGGATAGTTCCATAGCCAGTTTAGTGTAAGATTCATTAATCATCCCTTCCCCCACCTCTGGTATTTGTCCTTGTGAGACCGTAAATTTTTCTACTCTGTTTCCATCAGTAAGACTTTACCTGTAGTCTGCTTTCAGGTTAACAACAACAAAACACTGCGGGCTTTTATTTCTTCTTATCTTGTTTACATAAAGATGCACCTCAAAGATCACATTGTCATTTAAAATAGTATTATCCACTTGAAATCCATAGTTCTTTTCAATAGTCCAAGGATATGCCCAGCTTCCCACCCACCCTCTGTGAATACACTTGCCCATCGCTTCTCCTGCCAGCTCACCCCATATGCATACCTACACCTTTACTGCCTTCATCTGCTGAGATGGCGTTCAGTAACTGCCTTGTGCTTCAGTGATAAGGTAGACTGATATTTCCCTGTCCTCCTTTTTTGTTTAGCCCATTAAAACGTTCATCACTTTAACCATTCAGTGACATTAAGAATATTCACATTGTTGCACAACCTTCACCACTATCTCTGGAATTTTTTCATCTTCTCAAACTGAAACTCTTATTGCAATTAAACAATAACTGTACTCCAGCTGCTCCTTGCTTCTGGCAACTATCACTGTGTTACTGGGTAAGGTGAGGAGCACCCTTAGGTTCCCAAATCTGCATGCTTTAAATGGGTTCTGCCATCACTGCATCAAGACAAAACATACTCTAGTGCATAAGACCTTCAATGTAAAGGAACTTTAATTCTATTTTGTGTGATAGAAAGAATATAGTTAAAATAGTTTGTAATTAAACACCCAGTGTTACCCATACCCTTGTGGGTAAATGCCCAGCAAAACAAGGGTTGGCCCAAAGCAGGGCCGCTGAGGCCCACAAGCTTGCCACAAGCGTAAGGCATCCTCTGGTGGGAACCTATAGGAAAGGAGCAGAAGGGGCCAGGCAAGACTGGAAGGAAACAAACAAAATCATAATACAAGTCAAGATTAAGGCCGCTATTGTCAGCTTTCCTAAGGTCTCTCACCCTATCTCTGTCTCTTTCAAGTGTACCCTTCCATGTTCCTCAAATCTCTGATACACATTCAGGCCCAAGAACTAAGCTTGGCTGCTTCTCGTGTCTCTCTGCTCTGCATGCCTCCTCTAGGTCTTCTTCTTGATCATGCTTTATCTTTTTTTCCCCAGTCTTTTATAGCTTTGCCACTCTGCCCAGCTCCACCCTTCCCTAGGATGAGGCAGGGAACCTGAAACCTCCCCTTTCTGTGGATAGCACACTGTTACAAGTCTACTATCTGTTACTAGGAATTTGGCTTCTCTAGATACCACATACAGCGGAAGAAGATACTTGCTCTTTTGTGCGTGTCTGACTTATTTCACTTAGCATGTCTTCAAGGTTTACCCATGTCTGATTTTTCTTCCTTGTTTAGACACAATCTGCGAGAGGAAAAGTTTGAAGGCTTTGCAAGTAGCCGAGGGACAGAAACTGCTCTTGGTTTTGCTGCTGCTACAGCCGAGGAAAGAAAGTGAAGACCCGAAGCTGGTCGCCTCCTAAAATTCGTGAGTGCAACTGTTTGTCAAATAAATCGGGAAATCTGGTTTTGTTGTTGTGGGAGCATGATAGAGTGTAATTACACAAACTTAGATGACATCACCTACTATACATCTATACCATCTGGAGGCGGACCACCATGGTAATTGTGGTCCGTCACTGACAGAAATGACATTAAGTGATGCATGACTCTGTATACCATGTATATATTTATCCATTCATTCATTGATGAACATTTGGGTTCTTTCAACTTTTTGACTGTTGTGAATAACGGTGCTATGAACATACATGGCCCTGCTTTCAGTTCTGTTGGGTATATACCCAGAGGGTATTGGTAGATCATATGGTGATTCTGCTTAATTATTTTAGGAACTAGCATACTGTTTTCTACTGTGGTTGCCATCACCATTTTCATTCCTACCAGCAATGCACAAAGCTTTTCATTTCCCCACAACTGCCTCACCAACACTTGTTCTGCGCTCACTCTCTCTCTCCCTTCCTCCCTTCCCCTCTTCTTCCCTTTTTAAATAATAGCTAGAATCCTAAATGTGTGAAGTGGTATATCTTCATGGCTTTGATTTACATTTCCTTAACAGTTGCTGATGTTGAGAGTTTCCTCTATGTTAATTGACCATCACTAGCAGATTTTTAAAGGAATTCTAGCAGTTTTTCTGATGCTGATCTTTCCAGCTTCACTACATTCAACTTGTATTCCCTAAAAATCTCCAGTATCTTCCCACTGTTCTTTCTGCTAAAATGTGACTTGTACTTGCAACCAACTTTTCTGATTTGACTTTCATAGGGAACTCTATATATGTTTCTTGTCCTTCTCTGACTTTTCAATTCACTGCAACATTTGATTCACCTTGCTATGTTTATAAGACACCTCTGCTATGTTCTTACCATTTTCTGCTTATTTATGATAGAGAAAATTATTAGCTATGACAAAGAAAAATTCTGAGAATGTTTTTTAGTTTAGTGTAATAAATACGGAAGCTGCATGATTAGAGTGTATCTCCTCTCTATGGGAGTCTCTGAGATACATGTTTATTATCACCATTTAAATTTGTGTGATCCCTTATGCAAGGATGTCAGGCCAACAGTGGTCTGTGTAGCCATTCAAGCAAACCTCATACGGTGGGGGAACACCTACCTGGGGGATCATCCCTTGATAAGGTGGGAGGTGATTGGCTGTGGGCTGGGGAAGGTAGATTTTGCTTGGGTCCGTACATTTCCAGTAATGTCAGTTTCTGGCATTCTGTTTTTTGATCTCTTAAGGTAGAGTGAGAAATGACATAATTTACGTATAGCACTTCACCCAGAGCTTGGCATTTAATAAAAGAATGGTTAAGGTTAGTGATTCCCCTCCCAAAATAGGATTTTTAATATCAAAATTTAAAAATTCTCTTCATTTCTAGGTGAGTTTCCTCTGGCTGGTGTTTAGGGGGCTTGGGATAGAAACATTTTATTTCTTTTCAAATTAATGTTTTACATTTAATGTAACAAGTTGGCTTTCTAATTGTACGTAATTAAACTTAAACAAATGTCACAATGGGAAAGGGGCAATGACCGTGCCATCATTTAAATGGGGAATGAGGATAAGATCAATGCCTTGATTTCATAATCATTATAAGGGTCACATAAAATGACATTTTCTGTAATGGGGGCTGTATCTTCATTCTACCATCAGGACTTCTGAAGTAATAAAGAGGAAAAAAATAAAGTTAGAGTGTATTTCACTGACAGCTTAGAAGATTTGAATTAATATTCCTTAAGGATCTATAGAGTTTTACCAAATAATAGTTCCACTCAAATTAAAATGGAAATTGCAGTAATATTTTTCCTCTGAGAAAGAACTCCTTTGTCTGATCTGTCACTGTACCATCATTTATTCTTCTGTTATTAGAATGATCATTCAATCATATTTTCCTCTCTTAGGGTTAATTACAAGTATAAAGACTTGCCATCAGCTCTCGCCCAGGAGCCAGGACAATAACTTAGAATATATCATTAATATTCTGAAAGAGCAGGATCTTGGACCTGCACCTATCTTTTCTAGTCTTTCTTTGGAAGAGAAATGAGTTAAAGTGACTATATAATTTGTGATAGTAAGAAGTTGCTATTCTTTGACTGGGTCTTCCTTTTGTAAGTATTTTACATTGTATAAAATGTAAAATCTAGAAGCACCAGTACATATCTGGAAAAACTGGATTCACTCTCAGTCAATGAAAATGACAGCACTCAATCCTAATGATATCAGTTCTTACACACTCTGTCAGACATGATTCCAGCTTCTGTTTGTAGCCATTAAGTTTTAAACTGTGGTTACTCTTCTTGAGAAATGTTTGTGTTCTCTATACTTTTAACTTGGGGGTCAGACTTTCATGAGAAGGCCGTGATTCATCAAGGCTTTGATGTTCTTGTTTCCCTTGCCCCCAAACAGAGCACTTATCAAAATCTCTGTGCATGATTGCTATATTATGTCACCATGCAATGCCCATGCAATTGCTTCTGGATCATGATATAGTTCCAGTTAATGCATTGAGAATTTGATGTGATGTTTTCATTTGCCTCATGAGTAGGTGATTATGTTTTTTTTCTCATTTGCAAGATATCTTTGATCATGGAAATGATCATGTAAAGCTAAAGACATGGCTTCATATGGAGCACAAAATAGACTTTGTCTCCAATGGAAAGAAGTGACTCTTAAATATCAACATTAATAATAATAAAAGATTCATGATACAGAGTGCTAAAAAGTGGTAAGGCTAGTATTGTTCACACTACTAAGAAAAGCATTCACAAAAAAGAAAAGAAAGTAGGACCACTCTTGAAACTCAGGTGGTTTATCTATCCCATTCTGTGGCAGATTTTGTTTTTATTAGTTGTCATCATTGACTCTAAAGTTTTGAAAAAATTTTGCATACCAGCTTCATCATTCCTTCAAATTTTAATCCTTTATCTGCAAAAACTCTTCACTGGGAGTGTTCTCAGGCCAGGCTGATGCCTCATTTGCATCTCCTGCCTGAGCAACTGTACAGTGCTGACCCTCTGCGGGTCTCACTAAGGGATAGCTTGATGAAAGAGGAGTTTTCCCCAGTTTTACGCTTTTCATAGCCTCAACTTTCTTTGACCAACACCATTACTTGGTGATATTTGACAATTTTATGTAATGCTTTTGATAGCACTTGGAGTTGTAGCCTTTGTGCCTGGACTAAGAGGAATGAGTGCTCCATTCCTTGAGTAAAAATTGCTATTGAGGAAAATTTCTTAGAGTTATTTTCCTCTTTATGATCTTTGACAATCTCCCAAGTTGCAGGAACATCTATTCTCACACACTTCTGTTTGCTCAGGTACTCCACCTGTGTCCTGTGGGTACCTAGAACTTTTTATGTCCGAGGCTGAACCTATCTTTTCCTCTTTAAACAGATTCCCTATTGTCAGTTAACACTATCACCCTTACTCCAATTATTTCATCCAGGAACATAACTTCTAACCCACTGCAAAATACTGCAAATTCTATCTTCCCCCAAATCATCCATCTCCCCTGCACACCTGACTTCCACTTGTTCCCTTATACCTAATATATTTTCTTCTACTTTCTGCTCTAGTTCCTTCATTTTAAATCAATATTAACTATCTCGAAGGAGATATCTAATTTGCCACCCAGTCATTCACTCATTGTCCTAAAGTGCCCAAATTTTTACAGAGCAAAGCAGGAAATATTTAGTTACTTCCCAATAGAATAATTCATTCACAACAATATGTAATTAAAATTTTTGTCATAGCCATATTAAAAAAGTGAAAAGAAAGTAACACATTTAACCCAGTATTTTAAAATATTAGCATTTCAGCATATCATAAATATAAAGAATTAATATTTTATTCTACTAAGTCTTAAAATATGTTTTTTGCTACCTTTCAAGGGCTAAATGCCTCCTGCGTTTAAGGGCTCTCCTGTCACACAGTGCGGCTTTAGGACTTTCCCTGCCTTTTACAAACATGTTTCTGACTCGATCACTCCATGTTCCAGCTGAGTTGAACTCTATGTTCATGTCTGAAATCACTCAAGTTATGCAACTATTTCCTTGTGTTGCTTTGTACCCATGGGATGCTCTTCTCTCCTTCACATTTCCGCATTCTGCGAGGGCTGTAATTCTTTGTTCAAATGCCACCTGACCCGCAAGGTCTTAGCTTCCCTCCTATGGAATAAAAACTCTCCCCTCTGACTTTCCATAGCTTATTTTTTTTATGATGGCACTTAGCAATCTTAATTTTTCTATATATCCATCATATCTCCTTTATTAGGCCATAAGTTTCTTGAGAGCAAGGACTGTTTTCTACCTTAATTTACACATGGTGCTTAACCTTCTGCTTTGCTCATTAAAGCATTTACTAACTACTTAATGAATCATAAGTTAAACTCTACCTGAAGGCTATTTTTTTATTAACTGGCCTTGGAAATGATTGCATATAGAAATGAAAAAAGCATACTTGTGTACCTATGTTATTATTTTTAATTTACGCTACATTTAAACCATTGTTTTTAAGTTAGCAGAAAATATAGCTTTACCAACAACATACTCATATTCATTAGGTAAAGAGTTTATAAAGACATATTTTCACTTAATAATTGTCAGGAGAATACTTTCATAGATTTATTTACAATCATCTTGATTAGCACATTCTTTGAAAGAGGAAGCTGCCGGAGACTACTTTTATTGTACTTATCAATTCCTAGTTAAGAATCACAGGGAATAAGAAAGAATCTCTGTCTCTCCAAACCTCTCCCTGGGACATATAACTATGTTTTCTCTGTTGTCTGTTTTAGCTTATTGCTTCTTTCAGGATGACTGAATTAGGTAATTGTCTCTCAGGAGACTTATATTGATTAGGCTTTTTTTTTTTTTTTTTTGATGATCGTGTCTCTCCTTCAATTTGTCTTGGATTTAGTCCTACCATTGTAAAATAGAATCTTCTACTAGAAAAGTCTAAATCCCACATACACCAGAATGTGCAAGTTTCCATATTCTAACCCAGTTTAGTTTTTTTTCTATTTCTACACAAAACTTAATGGAAATTTCTCTTTGATTTCCAAGTATAGCAGATGCTGTCTCTTCTTCACTGACAAGCCCTGTGATCCCTTTACCATTTCAATCCACATCAGCCTGACTTCCACATCCAGGACTGTTGCACAGCAGACTGAAAATGCCAAAAATTACGGATTCTTGGAGGCAACCCCTAACTAGTTATTGAAGGGTGTGGATTAAATTCTCTGCAGCTTCCTTGACCCTTTCCTGAGCTTCCCCTCATCCAGTTACCCACAGTGTTTGCTGCCTTAACAACATACTCTGCTGTTGGCCTTTTCTTCCCTCCTGTACCACCTCTCAGAGAGTACACTTAACCCCTCCGAGATAAACTAGGTGCACTTAGTCCTTAATTCAGTGTTTGCTTCCTTAAGATATTGAGCTAATCAAGAATTTAGAATCTCTTGAGTGGTTTCTATTCTCCCTGCTTCCCTTCTCCTTTTCCATACTTTTTTACTTCTCTTTCTCTTCCGTGTCTTTTCTTTCCTTACCTAATCCTTATGTTGTATCTATGTGCTAATTCCCCAAACAATAGAGATGAAAAATAGTTTTCTTTTCTTCAAGAATCTCAAGTGCAGCCAGGGACACAGAACAGGAAGGCGAATATTATAATATAAAGCGGCAACTAAGACAAGATAGCGAGAAATATAAAGTGTTACCAGAGTGAAATACAGAAAAAAATACAGAACATCAGAGTATGCTTCATGTAGGAGTTCATACCTTGACTGTTTTAAATCAGTTGTTCTGAAGCGTGGTCCCTATGTCAACATCAACATTGCTTGAGAACTTCTTAGGGTTACAGATTTCCATAGCTAACCCAGACCTAGGGAATCAGGAACTCGGGGTGGGAGTCTCAGTCCGTGGCACAGCAGATTATCCAGGTGAATTTGACTCTCTCTCTTGCTTCACCAGCTGCTCCTGGAATTACCTTCAAATAGAAAACATGCACATGTCATAGTTTCAGCTTCTGGTGATACTTAAAATTGTGTTCTGTAACTACTGGATGGCTTAATTACTGGGGGTTGCTTAGGGAATGGCAGCCTAGTTGCATACAGACTTTCCATTGCTTCTACTGAATACATCACAAAATCTCTTGAATATATCACAAACTCTCTACTAGCTCATTTGGCCTCTTTTTTCCTTAACTTTTAAAAAAGATTATTTCTAGTCTGTTGATTTTGATGACAGTAGTTTTTGTCTTTCAACCTTTATCTTGAGGAGCAAAACTTTCTATCCAAATTTACTTCAACTTATCTCTACAAATATCCTCCTCAGACTGGCTGAAGAAAATGGTGCTGGTTTTGATAAAACACTAAAAAAAATCCAAAAGAATATTATTTATTCCAAATACTTAATTCTAATTTACTGAAGCTCACACACAGGCGTGGTCATGTCGATGCTAGAAGACTGGATTAGCCTCTCCTGAATCACTTGGCGACCACCTACACACACCAGAAAGTGAGAGAAGAAAACCTTGATTTTGAAGTTTTAGTCTGATACCAGGATGATATGTGGCTCATTATTATTATTATTATTTTTTAATCAGCTTTCTATTATTGGTTTGCGTCTATAAGCTTGGTAATGGAAAAACCTTGGTCTAAATGGGTATTAAATAGTTTTCCTCTCATTATCTGCTATTGGCACATCATAACATCAAAAAATAAAAATCTAAGTGATGTGAATGTAACACTTCAAATCCTGGCACTAGAATTGCTTGACAAGCTCATTATCAACATCATTAGACAAGAATAAATACAAATACTCAAACATAAACCAGCAGCAGAGAGTTCCAAGTGATTTTTTTTAATATTCTTGCAGCTTTGCTATTTCTATTGTTTCAAATGTAAATCATTGTGATCTTTCTTTAGAGACACACTTATGCATTCCTTGTACACTTAACTACACAATTATTTTTCTTACATATAAGACATGTAGCTCACTTGATTTGCATATTATTGGCAGAGCTAAGTTTGACCTAAATTATATGGATTTAGACTGGTCTCTTTTTGTACTAGCATTCCTTCTTACTTTCCTGTATATCAGTCATTATCATTTCCCCTTGACTCCACATTGAAAATCTATGTTTTATCTTTGACTTCCACCTTAGCGAATACTGTCATTAATTTGTATTATGCATTTAGGAAGGTATTGTAGTGGGATGGTTTGCTCGCTAATTTCTTTGACGATGGAAAAAAGAAAGGTTTCCCTCTTATATAAATTCCTAATTGAGGACAAAAATGAAATACTAGGGGAACTTTTCAGTCTTGATATGCAGATTTTAATGTGGGTGCAAGATGCATGATAAACTCACAGGCTAAACTGGTGACTTGATAGAATTCGTATGTACTTGACCAAATCAGCAAGGGGATCTATAGTATGAATACATGTTGGTGATGTGTTCTGCAACCATTCCAGGCCAGGTAAATTCATCATTGGTTCAGGCAGCTTTAAAGAGAACCTTGGAGCCCTTTGATTCATCCCCATATAATTAGGGGAAACAAGCCAGGAGGGAGATAGCATCTTGGGGCTCCTGCAAATCCCTATATGCTCTCTCTTCTCTTAGCCATTCTCAAGTTCTCCACTACAATCTGCCTTATAAATCCTCTGCCACCCTGTCCTCTGCTGTACTGCCCTTATATGTTATTGAGAGATAGCTCAGGTGTGTCCACCTATGCACGCCCACACCATACTCCAGGTTCTACCATTAGACATGTGTGCCCTAAGCCAACGCTCCCAAGCACCTCCTGCATTCAAGGCCACTGGTGTTAGCCACAGAGGCCAAAGGAGGAGCAAAAGCCTGAGCAATCTTCATTTGCACTGCATGATGGAATATGCATGAAGACAAGGACTGAGAAGGAAGAGGGTATTAGACTAAACACCTCTGAATGACAGGGCCAATTTAATAGAAATAGAGGAGCACAGGAAGTAAAGGTCAAAATAACTTACAGAAAAATCTTGCATCAAAGTAAAAATATGTTAGTAATTTTGAGCAGTTACATACCTTTTATAACTTTAAGTTGTAAGTTATTATTGTAAATTATTGTAAATAAATTGTTGATGAACATTTCCCAAAACTCTATAATGATACTTTCTAGTATTTTCTCATTCTTATTATTGTAGAAAATAAGTTTTTATTCTAAACCTATCTTGTAGCTGTAATTTATATTATCTAGGCAAATATTTTTTGTTAAATTAATGTATTGTCTTTGTCTGGTTTTGGTATTAGAGTAATATTTGCTTCATAGAATGTGTTTGGTAGTACTCCTTCCTTCTCGATTTTTTGAAAGGGTTTGTGTAATATAGGGACTATTTCGTTTTTGAATGTTTGGTAGAATTCATTTGTGAAACCATCTGGTCCTGGGCTTTTGTTTTTGGGGAGGTTTTTAATTACTGTTTCAATTTCACTACTTGTGATTGGTCTGTTTAGGTGTTCTATATCTTCTTTGTCTAGCTTTGGGTGATTGTATAGTTTTAGGAATTTGTCCAT
>PVIJ01018139.1:0-27234 GCA_004024925.1 Scalopus aquaticus | reverse complement strand
AAAAAAAAAAAAAAAAAAAAAAAAAAAAAAAAAAAAAAAAAAAAAAAAAAGAAAGGCGTCAGAGAGGGGAGGGGGAAGTGGGAAAAGAGAATGTGTTGAATAGAAAGTGTAAGGTGTTTATTTCATTACTGTATTTCGTAGCTTGTGTAGGTATCAAATATATGATAAAAATGGCTTTGAAGTGAGAAGGTTCGTTAGGGAGTGAAAGCTGGGAACACAGGCAATTGTAGTGAGCAGCAAATAAAGTAGTCCTCACGCTCAAAGAGTTGGCGTTAAGCTTTGGAGGTTGGGGTCGCGAGAGCAGTGAGAGCAGTGACAAGTGGCAAGTGCTGGGTGTCAGGGCACCACAGAGAAGGGTTCCCTATCCTGACCTGACAGAGAAAGGCCCCCTCGAGGGGGTGATGTCTTTAAAGCCATGAGGTGAGGCCACCCGAAACAAGACATGAGGTTTTTTCCAGCAGAGGTGTTGGGTGAGAAATAGCATTCGGTTCAGTGTTAATGGATCATAAAATGTAAGATTTCTGTCTTACCAGCAGGCAGTGTGAAAGTTTCTAGCTTCGCGACAGGGAATAAGGATTGATTTTTGTTTTCCTCACCTCAAAGTAGTGGGCATTTAATGAACGTTTGAGGAATGAATGAATCTCCTGACCACGTGGGATTTCTCCTGATGAGCTTCCGCAGTGCTCCTGTCTCTGTTACGGGTAGTTAACATGTTTGATCTGCCGTCCTTATGCAGTAGATCAGACTTGAGCACATACTCCACTGGGCACTGTGGAGAAAGTTCACGCACCGTGTGGCGACTGCGGGGAGAGAGTAGTCCAAATGCTGGAAGAGCCAAGAAGGGAGAACATGGCTGACTTCGCTCGGGGAGCGTGAGGGGAGGCTTTGTGGAGGCGCTGGTAATTGAGTTGGACTTTGAAGGGTGAGAAAGTGTTTACCAGGCAGGTGAGGGGAGGAGCTTTCTAGACAGGGAATGGCATGTCGGGGCTGGAGGCATGTTTGTGAATGGCAAGAAATCCAAGTGCAGCTGAGGGGTTACGTGTGTTGAAAATGGATGGCTGTGAATAAGAGACTTTGCTGTCTAGTTGTGGTAGATTTTGAATGTCCAGGAGTTTTGTATTTTTTTCCCCACAGGCAGGGGGAGCCCCTTCAAAACTTTTAGGCAGCAGAGTTTTATGATGAGAATGTATTGCTTGGTCGCATTAGGGAGGGTTGATTGGAGTAAGAGGGGCGAGTGGCTGAGATGCCAACCTGGAGACGAGGGGTGAGGAGGGGGAACTTGAGCTACGCAGAAGATGTTACTGGGCTGTGGGGACAGACTTGGAAGGTGAACCAGTGGAGACTCAGACAACTAAGGTGTGCAGGATTGAGCTTTGAGTTTGGGTTTATTGAAGAATTAGCACAGAAAGCAGGTTTAATTTCATTGTGAAGTGTGTGAGCCTGTCTCTGGAAGGTGGCTGGGAACAAGGATTTGTAGCCTAAGAGGAGGTCCAGGATGAGATCTGGGGGGTGTTGATAAGGCTACTACAAAGGTATCGTTTGAGAAGTAAATGCAGAAGCAGAAGAATATGGTGTCACAAAGCCTAGGAGAGGAGAACATTTCAAGAAGAGTATGGTAACATTGCTTGGCAGTATTAAGGGGGGTTGGTTGGAGTAGAAGGGGCGAGATTCCAGCCTGGAGATGAGGGCTTAGGAGGATGAACTTGAGCTTCACTAAAGGTTGTATTACCAGAATGTGTCTACTTCTGAGAGGCCAAGTGTTAGGAGAACTGAAAGAGACTATTGGGTGTATTGTTTGAAGTTATTAGTAACTTCGGTGACAATAGTTTCAGAGATATATTGGGGGAAAATGAAGTGAAAAACATAATCGTGGTCAACTATTTTTTTTTTAAGATTTTTTTTTTTTAAAGATTTATCTATTTATGGGGGCCTCCTCGGTGGCGCAGCGGTTGAGCGCTGCGCTGTGGAGCTGTCAGCAGCGCGCGGTGCGAGTTCGACGCCCGGCCGGGGAGAATCCCACATGGCGCGGCAGACCTCTCCTGCCTCGCCCGCTGCTCCCCTCAGCAGTGTATTTCTGATCTGCCTGTTCTGCTCTCCACTCTGTCTCTGGTGAACCCTGTCGCCGCCCCACGCCTCTGGCCTGTACCCCAGCTTGTATGCATAAATAGATAAATCTTTATTTTTTTTTAAAAATAAAGTACAGGCCAGAGGTGTGGGGTAGCGAGAAGTTTCACCAGAGACACAATGGGGAGCAGAACAGGCAGATGGACAGAAATACACTGCTGAGGGAAGCAGCGGGCGAGTCAGGAGAGGTCTGCCGTGCCATGTGGGAATCTTCCTGGCCGGGCGTCAAACTCGCTGCTGATAGCTCCACAGCGCAGCGCTTAACCGCTGCGCCACCAGGGAGGCTGTTTTAAGATTTATTTATTTATGCATACAAGCTGGGGTACAGGCCAGAGGTGTGGGGTGGTGAGAGGGTTCACCAGAGGCAGTGGGGAGCAGAACAGGCAGAGCTACGGAAATACACTGCTGAGGGGAGCAGCAGGCGAGGCAGGAGAGGTCTGCTGCGCCATGTGGGAATCTCCCCAGCCGGGCCTGTAATGCCTGTCAAACTCAAGTTGCCGCTGCAGACAGCTCCACAGCGCAGCGCTTTAACCCACTGCGCCACCAGGGAGGCCCCAACTTTTTTTTTTTTAACTGGTGGTAAAAGAAAAGAGGTGACTGGAACACTTTTATTTATTTTTTTATGATTTATTTATTTACACATACAAGAACTGGGGTGTAGGCCAGAGGTGCGGGGTTTGGGGGGGGCGTGTTAAGAGGATTCATCAGAGACAGAGTAGGGCACAGAACAGGCAGATTGACTGTAACATACTGCTGAGGGGAGCAGTGGGCAAGGTAGGAAAGGTCTGCTGAGCCATGTGCGTCAGCTCCCTGGCCGGGGATCAAACTTGTGCTGCAGTGGCTGTCGATAGCTTCATAGTGCTGAGACATAACCCCTTGCACCACCAGGGAGGCCCTGTTTAAATTGTTTGAAGCTGATGGGCCTCCCTGGTGGCACAGCAGTTAAGCGCTGCGCTGTGGAGCTGTGGGCAATGGCGACGTGAGTTCGATGCCCGGCCAGGGAGATTCCCACATGGCACAGCAGACCTTTGCTGACTCGCCCTCTGCTCCCCTCAGCAGTGTATTTCTGTCCATCTGCCTGTTCTGCTCCCCACTCTGTCTCTGGTGAACCCTCTCGCTGCCCCATGCCTCTGGCCTGTACCCCAGTTTGTATGCATAAATAAATCTTTAAAAAAATAAATAAATTGTTTGAAGCTGAGAAGTAGGACTGTGTTTGGTGAATTTTCTAATATTGTGAACTTATTTCTCAATTCAGCCCCCAGCAGGCAGACCAGATCTGGGAATGAGTGGAGCAGGAAACTTTAATAGCTTCACACCAGCAAATGGCCTCACTGTGGCCCAAAACCAGGTAAACTCCACCTGACTGGCTCTAGGAATATGAAACCCAGACAATCCTAAATTTTGTAGCTTCCTTCATGATTCTAATGCTAAGGACCTGACTCATTTCTTTGTTATAAAGGGACTCAAATTTTACATGGCAGGGTGGATTCAGAGTAGTTGCTAAAATCTTTCCGGTTGGAACCTTCAGGTACTGGATTTGATCAAGGCTTGTCCAAGACCGGAAGGATTGAACTTTGAGGAACTCAGAAGTCAGCTCCAGCACATGACTGGCAGCTCAATCAAGTGAGTGTTTGTTTTCCATGAACTAGGGCTCCAGAATTGTACCTCTTTCACCTCACCAGGGTTTCCTGGTAATGAGAAGCAAGTTTTAAAAAACAAAACCAAACTATCTGTTGACTGACTCCAAAGGGGGAGTTGTTAGTCGTGGGAAAAGAAAAAGGACTGACGAAGCTGGTGTGTCTGTCACATACCTCATTTGTTTGTTTATTCGGCACACATTAAGGCCCATGATGTAAAGGAAAACAATTTTGCATAAAAACTGACCTGGAGCCTCTTGCAGAAATTTAGCTGGAGTAGCAAGGTCCTTAGCTCCTGGTCCTTGGCTGTAGGGGCCCATCTGTGGTTCTGCTCCCGCGGGGGAGGTATGTCCATCAGGCCTTCTAGACCTGACGCGATTAGAAGCTTTTCTGACATCCTTGTCCTGATAAGTGGTAGACAAGTATCTTCCTGATCCCAGCCAACTAATCAGATTGTTATTGGTGCTTGTGATAGTTATTTGTTATAGTAAATCAATTGATAGCCTAAATCTAAGTAGAAAAGAAATGCTTGGGTATAATTCCATTTCTTGTATAAAACTAGGATGATAATTTCTCTCTCGGCCACTGTGGTTGGGATGATGAGGTACAGAATGACTCATTAACTGTCACTGACTCTGACCCTGACGGCCTGAGGGTGGTTTGAAGGAGCCAGACCATGCTGAAAAGCCCTTTCCTTTACTTCCTCCCTGAGAGGCCCCCTCTAGGAGGGGAGGAGAGGTCTTAAAAAAGTTGTTTATAGATTTTATGTACACACTGAACTGCAGCTTTAGATCCCTGTTTTGATTTGCTTAGACTGGTACTTAGGGCGAGGCGCTGTTGCTTTTACAGTTTGGAGAGGTGTGCTAGGCAGCCCGGTCACTGTCTCTCTGGAGTACCTCAGTTTTGCGATTTTGCTGGCATGTCTCCCTGCATGACCTTCTGAGAGCAAAATGCTGTGAATTCTTCTCTAGGATAGAAAGTGGGGGCTGAGTGGAAGTGGCCATATTTAATAATATCCAAAGGCAGTTTCTGTTCTTCTGCATTGGTTACAAAATGAGCCTTTTTTTCTTTCTTTCTAGGCAAGCTGTGGATTTTCTAAGCAACGAGGGCCACATCTATTCCACTGTGGATGATGATCATTTTAAATCCACAGATGCAGAATAACTGGATCTAATTGGGCCCCTGAGGTATTTTCCAGCTGGACCTATTTTCACAATCTGTTGTCGCCAGCTGTGCATATGCTGGGCTAACCTTTTGAAACTCAACTAAAGTTTTTTGAAGCTCTAAAAGATGTAAACCAGGGTCGAATTTCATAAGTTACAAACTAGTTACATCAGGCTAGGTGGAACTGAAAGGGAACTGAGAGAGAGTGGGTTTGTATTATTGAAATAAAAGAAGGGAGTCTCCATTACTAAAATGTTTCTTGTCCAGAGATGCTGAGCAGGGCTGCAGAAGGCAAAGGGCCTGTTAGCAGAGAGCTAACCAAGAATCTACTAACCTCTGCCAGTTTTTGTTCCCCATTTTGGTTATATGGTGGTGTTTTCAGAATTGCACTTTCCTTCATTTTGTCACGACTGCTACCTTGACTTGTTTTTTGTAAAGATGAGGTCCTAAAGTGGTAGACGGGGGGCAGAAGAGATGTTATTGTGTTTTGTACAAAATTAGTACATTCATATGTTTAATAAAATAGTTCTATTATTTCAGTGACCTGTGAAAATACTATTTTCCTTTTTAAACTGGTGTAATTACTCCTTGCCTAGAGCAGTGTAACGGACGACAACTTGGATATGAAATCTTGGCTCTCTTTTTTTTAGTTAGGATCTTAAGCTACTTTGCTGTGAGAGCCCTGTTTCCTCGCTTACAAAAAGAGAAGTTATTTCCTTACAGACTTGTTAGGAAAATTGAGTGAAATGAAGTTTGAGGCGTTTACCATTAATAGGAGCTATAAGTGGGCCTTAATTTTGGCTCTTTAGCAGTGTATGATCACATAGTTGAGTGAACTATCTACTCCCTGACCACAAGATGAGACTAAAGGCTTTGACTATTTTTTTGCCTACTCAATAAGCCCCGTTATCTTGTGGGAGAGGAAACGTATTTATAGATGTTTTTCACAAATCCGAAAGTAACCTGTCTTGAGAGAAAGAATTCTGAAATAAGTTAGTGATGTGTGACATGCAAATGAAAAATGCTGTAACTGCTTTAGTTGTTTCTAAATGCATCCATCAGTTGTGGAGAAAAGGTCCCACCCTCCTAGTTTCTAATAACCTGGCAGTTATTTTCTATATGTGCAATCCGAAGTCACGCAGATGTTGGAAGTCAGCCAAGCCGGTATGTTTATTTATAAGTAAATTTGAATTTAGAATGTGTGAGAGGCACTTTCATGGTTGGTGGAGTTTCTCTTTTGAGTTATGAGACTAGTGCCCTCAACCCGACAAGGCAGTAGCAGTGCTGGGCAGAAATCTATTGGTTTTGAATCTGTTGATTAAGCAATTAAAAGCTACTAATTAATTCAGCAAGTGTTTATTGGGCCCCCGTTGTGTCAGTCCTTTGGTAAGTGCTAGGATTGGTGTCACCGGACATGGGGGTCCGTGTTCCCAGCAGCAGAGCAGCTGCTCACTGGTACCGAATTCCCGAGCACCGGGGAGGCTGTGGGACAGTCCTGCCGCTCCTCAGCAGAATGGAACTCCAGCCTTTGCAGGAGGCATTTGCATTTTGGGTTTTTGTGGTCACTTGAATATCGGGCACATGTTCCCGCTGCAAGAACCACAGTATGACTCAATTTCTAGAAATTCCCCCATGTCATAGCCAAACAGTGTCCAGCCTGCTCTTCGGAGAATCTGTACAGCTGGGAGGTGAGGCTTCTTGGGGAACAAGCAGCGGCACTCTACAGGGCTTAACTAGAGAAAGTTCAGATTAGCGCCTGGTGTGGATGGGTCATTTGTTTTTAAAAATGCAGTTGTGGGACATTCAGGACTTACTGATAAATATTTTTGAGCAGGCATCCCCAGTTTTTATATTCATTTATTTAGCAGTGATATACAGCTATTATTGTGTGTTACACATGACAAAACATTCACAGAAGTTTTAAAGGATGTTAAAAATAAATATGAAAGGATAATACTGTTTCCCGGGGATCACGTGTGTGCTTTAGGAGTATATGCTCCTGGAGACCACTGCTCTGGGGGATCCCCAACCCCATCAGAACACCTTCCCCACTGGCCAGAAGTAAAGGCAAGAGCACCCTGAGGTTGGTGTCTGCCTTTGGGCCCCTACCAGCCACCTGCCCCACTCGTTTCTCTGATAAAACATGCACAGTCGTTGGGGTTTTCAAATGTTTCCTTTAAAGCCCAGCTTTACCTGGGCTCAATGCAGTGTTTCCCCCTCAGAAATGACCTTTTGTAGCAACTGGTGGCCCTCTTCCTTGCTCCGTTTGTGATCTTGCTCAGTTTGGTGCCAGATTCAACGCAGATGTGAAAGCGAAAAAGATCGACATTTTGCATGTGAGCTTGGTTCCTAGGAGTTCTGTGCCAGGGAGGAACTGTCTTACCTTCTCACTTACTGCTTGTCCCAGAGTACTCTCGTCCTTGGGGGGGTCCTGTGCAGATTAGATTGTCTCTGGAGGACGGCATGAAAACTGGTGGGAAGGAGAGGATGGGGTGCTAGATGCTGGGGACTGGCCGCAGTCTGTCGTAGCCGCTCAGTAGTGATCTGGAGGTGTGGCCGGGGGTATGGAGGCCAGGAGGCCTGGGAAGTACTGAGTCCAGACAGGCCAGAGGGATGTTAGTGGGCAAAGGAAGGACGACACACCCAGGCACGGTGCCTAGAATCCAGGCGCTGGAAATCTGACTTCGTCACACCTCAGCTGATGGCACACATCATCCTGTTTTCTCTTTGCCAACAAAGGTACTGTGACTGCATCAGTCCAGGAAACCAAAGTCCCACCACTTCCAGGAAGTGAGGCCTGTGGTCTTACCTCACTGAGCAGGCATGGACTGACCTCAAACGCTGATTTCGCCTCTATATAAACACAGCTCCTAGTTGTTCTCTTACTTCCATTCTCCTAGGTGGTGAGGCTCGCCAGCCAGTCACTGGGCTGTCTCTCTGGTCTAGTACATTGAAGCACTGGGGCGAATTCTGTGACTGGCAGATGGTGTAGGGGTGTGGAAAGAGGATAGGTTTGGAGACAGGCACAGCTATGTGATCTGATCAGCAAGAATGAGACTAGCATGTTTATTGACTCTTACGTGCCAGGCACTTTGCTTTACTAAGCTTACCTTGTTTGATCCTTACAATAAGCTTGCGAGGTAGCTAACTTAGTTTCATTTTACTTGGGAAGGAACTGAAGCTTAGGGTACATTTGCTTTCAGTCACAGCTGATAGGTGGGGAGTTGGGGTCCCTCACTCATGACTAGTTTGCCTCCAAAGCACTTGACCACTCAAGCATGTTTCCTGACTTCTGAATAAGGTCATTGTTTCAGTCAGTAGAGCATTTAGATGGGCCTGTGGACCATCTGGCACACACAGCTTACTGGTACCTCATCTTCCTAGAAGCTCAGCTGTCATTTTTATCCTGTGGCTGTAGAGTGAAGTCCTCGTGGATGGTCACTGCAGCTATCAGGTGCTTGGTGCTGCGCAGATGAGGAAGGCAGGTCTGGACCCAGAGGCTTAGCGCCTCGGTGGGGAGCAGGTGGCAGACATTAAAAAGGGGCTCTCAGTGCAGTGTGATGGTGATCGTTCCCGTTACCAGGACGCATGAGGCAATATGGTGGACGGTCTCTTTGGTTTCTTGTGTATTGACCAGGGGAACAACTGGTGGCAGGATTGGGTAGAACCCAGTGGCTCCTCTGGAGACCAGAGCTCTGAGGCGAGGAAGTCAAGTGTAAGGTGCTGGGCCCAAACAAGCACCCTCAGTGGCAGGAACCTGGGAAACTAGTGCAGCGTACATCCTATTTCAAATCAGCCCCCACAAAGCCATTTCTGCCCACAGTCTAATCTGTGAGACCTTGTCCAAGATCTGCAGAAGGGCTGCGACGGCCGGCTGGTAGCTGGGAGTCCCTGAGAAGCAGCAGTGCGGAAGCGTGGCTCCTCCAGCACCTACAGGGTTTTCCGGAAGTCCTCAGTTACTTCTTCATAATCGTGATCGTCCTGATCATCCCCATCTGCAAGAGAGGCCAAGGCAGTGAGGCAGGGCCTGCCAAGTCTGGCCTTCGGTAGGTTCCTTCCCCTCTTCAGGGCAAATTTTCCTTACCTGGACAGGGAAAGGGTTGGTCTAGAGGCTCTAAGATCCTTGCTAGCCCAGAAACCACAATTTGTTGTCTGAACACTTTGTAAACGCTCCCCCGGAGGCCTTGGGGATTGTAGTGTGTTTGGGGGTGAGCTCATTTTCCTTGCCAGGGCTCTGGAGACCCCGGGACAGGGACAGTGGAGTCCCTGCTCCCTTAGCTTACACCATAACGGCCTGTCCATCCTTCTGGAACCACAGAAGGGCCCTGCGAGGGGAGGGCCAGCACCACTGGAGACTAAGCAGAGGAGCAGAATGGGGAAGGGAGAAACAAGGAGGGGGTGCACAGGAGCTGGCAGGGACTCACCTGGATCCTGTGCTTTGGCCTTAGTTTGCCTGCGGTCCTTCGGGGCAGAAACCTTGCTGTATGTTTTTGAGCTTTCCTTGGCAACCGCTGGCAAGCTCATCACCTTGGATTTGGGCAGCCAAGGGGGTTGTTGTGGTTCCAAGACTTGAGAAGACTGGGGAGGAGGAGAAGCAGAAGTCAACAGGGTTCCAAGAAACGGAACAGCAGAGTTCGAGTCCCTTCAAGTGTCACTTCCTCTGCTTCCCTCCTTACTTCCTTTTCAGGGTAGGGTTTCTCGGGACATGAGATGTTTTTGCTACAAATACATGAAATGTTCCTTGACAAGAGTGAGACGGGACTGAGGAGAGATGACAGGGTTGCGGACTAGAGAAGGGTATCCCTGAGTTTCGCCACAGAGGTTTGGTCAGTGGCCCTCCGATCTGTTGCTGTGGGGAAGAAATGGTCACAAATTCGAGAACAGAGTGCCAGAGATGAGAGGGGTCCCGAGAGGAAGAGGACTTTCACTGAACTTCCTTGTGCTACAGGCACATCTGCTCATCTCATCCTGCAAGTAGCTGATTAAGTTCCCAGTTTGGCTCAGTGAGTGTGTCGTGCCAAACCTTGCACAGGGAATCCTAGTCAGCCATGGTTTGGACCCAGAAAAATGTCTGTGACATCTAAAGGTCATGCCACCACATCATGCTTTGGAGAGCAAATATATATAGGAGCCCTGATCAGCAGCAGAGAATCTGATGCTCAGAGGAGAAAAGTTCCCAGTTTATGGGTAAGTAGGGACTGAGCCCAGAGTCCTTCCTTCAGGAGCCAAGACAGGGACTGAGGGCGCTCAATTCTTTACAGCACTGTGGCAAGGCCTGCATTACATTCTTTGACCCATCAGAAAACAACTGGCCTACCCCTCCCCTGCAAATAGGAGCTCCCTCTGGAGCTGCTCAGTATGCAGCCTTTTCACTGCCTCTGCCTGCCCACATGGTACAAAATCCAAGTCTCCTCAAATCCCAAAACAAAATGCCAAGTTCCGGAGTGTTTTTAACATTGATCACCCCACCTGTTCTCAGCTGAGCACAGTAGTTAGGTGCTCAGGGCAGAGGGTCAGAGTCAGTTTCAAATCGCACTTACTAGCTGTGTGATCTTGAGTAAACCACTTGACGTCTCTGTGCTTGTTACCTCAACTATGAGAGAAGTATCCGTGCCCACCCCAGACCGTGCGAGCCAAGTGGGGGAATGCACATAGGTGCCTGCCACAGAGAGCCCCAGCAGAGCCACGGACAGAACAGCTCTGTGAGTTTGTGATGTTACCCCAGCGTGGTCGAGAGCAGAATGAGCCAACAGGGACATAATTTAGCCTTTTGCCTGGCGCCTGCTTCCTTCCCCATCGCTGTGATTCACTTTGGTTCAGTTCCGCACCCTCTAGTACTTTCTCTGCCGTCCTTGGAATGGGGAGGTCCCTACCGCTGGGGACCCTCATGTAGCCAGAGACTTGAGTACAACTAAGTGAACTAAAAGTGATGTGCTCCCCACCCCCACCCCCACCCCAACTACCCACGACATGCAGCATAAATACAGAAGACAAAGCGAGGAAGACTGCCCTGGAGCCTTGCCGGGAGAAACAACACTTCTGACTCAGGGCCAGGGTGTGGCAATTGCTGAGGCAGCGACCCCGCGGTTTTGGGAGTCTGGAGTGAGGCCTGCAGAGGGTGCGGTAGAAGCCCGGCCTGGGAAGGTGGGACCGAAGTCGGCTTATAAAAGACCCTGGACAGCACGTTAAGAGGTCTGTGCTACCCCCTAGTAATGGGGAGCCACTGAGGGTTTCAGAAAATGGGGCCAAGGCCCATCAGTGGCCAGGGAGGGATCTGGGAAGCAACTGGGCGGGGCGGGCGAGGGGGAGGAAGAGGCGGCCAAGGCAGGGCAGGTGAAAAATGATCAAGCTTGAGCTAAGGGTGTCAGCAGGGATGGCAGAAAGGTCAGACATCGCGACCTTGGGGTCAGGTGCTTGTGCTCCAGCTCTGGCCTCCCGATTGTTAACAGCCCTGGCTGGGAGTCTCAAGGTCTCATTTTATCAACCATAAAATATGGATGTCAAGCCAACATCAGAACTGTCAAGACCAAATAGGAATAATGGTTACTAAGGGTGCAAGTGGATAAACCCAAGCGCCACGCTCGTGCGGGCAGCGCGAGCTGAGACAAGAAGCGGCAGGCTGTGCGAGGACCGGGGGAGGCCCCTCCCGCCCGCTTCCGCTATCGGCTACCTTGACGCCTCCCTCGTTGCCGGTCTGTTTCTTCCCTTCCATGAGGCCCTTACTCTTCGGGGGCCTGGGCGGGGGGGCCTGGCTCTTGAGGGCAGGCAACTTCCGAAGGCTGTAGTAGAAGGCATCGGTCAGCTCCTGCACTGTGGCCGGGGGCACGGACCCAGCCGGCTGGCCCGGCAGCTCCTCAGTCTCCACCACGGTCAGGTCCAGCCACCGCGGCGGGATCTCAAAACACATCTCGGGCCTGGAGTCCAGGCTGACCACCAGGAAGGGCTCTGTGATCTTCTCCTCCAGCCGCAGGCCCAGGAAGGAGGGGAGAGGGTCAGCGGCGTTGCTGGCGTCCTTGGTCACCACCTTGGCCTCACAGGGCAGCGAGAACTGGGCAGTCAGCTCCGCCAGGCTGTAGCGCCGGCTGTCGTTCACCTCCTCCACGAAGCCGCCGGGGAAGTAGAGCGGCAGCAGGATCCGTTCTTGGTCCTCCTCACACTCCTCCTCACACTCCTCCTCACACTCCTCCTCGGGCCGGTCACTGAGCTGCCGACACACCAACACGTCTATGTCCTTGCCGTGTGCCCCGTAGGCCTGGCCCGTCCCCAGCACCTCCAGCCTGTCGCCCCTAGCCAAGGACGTGAACTCGGGGTCCTCCAGCCCCTCGCTCTCACAGTCCTTAGTGGTCACCACCCGGAGCTGTCTGCCTGGCTGGAGAGCGCCCAGCAGGTCATAGGCCGTGGGGAACTCTCGGGGCCGCCGCCGCATCTTGCCCTGATAGGCCCCGGAGAGCATGAAGTGTCTGGGCGCCTTCCTGCCCCTGCTTGAGGCCAGGATCCGCCAGGGTGGCAAGGCCGGCCCGTGGATGCGCATCCTCCGGCCTCTCTGCAAGGAGCTCACCCAGGGGCTGAGGAAGATGGGGGGGCCGTCGGGGACTTCCAGGATCTCCGCAGACAGTGGGAAGGGGCCTCCCTGGGCGAGGATCTCGCTCAGCATCAGAGGCTTCATGAAGTGGATGTGTTGAAAGGAAGCAGTGATGTCCTCCACGTCCACTTCCAGGGTGGAGGGGATCGTGAGCATGGCCCTGCGCACTGTGGAGAGGGGGGTCAGCTTGGGAGGCACCACATGTCCCCAGGGGTGCACCCCACCCTCGGCGCAGCGGTCCTCCTCCCCCTTCTCTTTCCTTTCAGCATGTTCCTACTGTAGTGGATTCCTCGCCTGTGCTTGTCCCTCAACTTCTTTTTTCTCTTTTAAAGATTTATTTATTTATGCACACAAGAGCTGGGGTGTAGGCAGAGGTGTGGGGGTGAGAGGATTCACCAGAGACAGGTGGGGAGCAGAAGGGGCAGACCGACTGAAGTACACTGCTGAGGGGAGCAGCGGGCGAGGCAGGAGGGGTCTGCTACGCCATGTGGGAAGCTCCGTGGCCAGGATCGAACTCATGGACTTTAACACCTGCGCCACCAGGGAGACCCCATAAAGTAGTTTTTTAAAGGCGACGAGAACCCCTACTTGTGTTCTCTTGTGTACAGTGTCCAGCAACCCGGCCTACTGCGCTGTAGGTCACTGGCAGGGAACTGAAGCTAAACCCTCTGCCAGCCAGTGAAGAGGCCCCAGGACCATTCTGCCTCTGCTCACACGTGCCCTCCAGCTCACCAGGCCTGGTCAGGCTCTACATCCGCTTTACCCACCCTGCTCTGCCTGCGGCCACCAGCCTATACCAGCGAAGAACTCAGGAAGCAGCTGGGGATTCACTCAGACGGTGCCCTCCTCACCCAGACAGAGGGGCCCTTAGCAACAGTCCTCTCTCCCTGGACAACAGGCAAGTACGTTTCTCCTGAGCTGATGGGCATGGCTTCATTGGTAGAGTTGTGTTTCTTTGTGTCTCTTAAGCTCACAACCTAACTTTTGCCCAATTTTTATAAAGTAAAAGAGTGGAACCTCACTTCCATTTTCCGTTATCCCATTTCCTCCTATCTCCTTTTATATCTACCGATTTTTATATCTATTTCCACCGACAGGGTGGACATTTTGTATACCTGGTAAGCTCCCAGCGTGTCAGACTGGGGGGCGGAGAGGTCTCTCACCAGAGCAGCCCCCAGGACTCCCCTTTGCCTCCTCCACCCACCGCCACCCACCTGCCTGGGCAACTTACTGTGCATGATGGCTTGGAGCTCATATTGGGGCGTCAGGATCAGGGAGCGCCAGGGGAGGGTTGGGCAGGTGAAAAGGAGGTTACTGAGGGCCGGGTCCTGCAGGGCCTGGAGCAGAGTCCGAGGGGCGCCGGGTTCCCATTTCCAGAACGGCCCCCGCTGGGACAGGGGCAGGTGCACCACGGCCCGCTGCGTCTGCATGTTCAGCACACAGCGGGCGTAGCAGACCCCGAAGTGCGTTTCCACGGCCTCAAGCGTGAGCGGCTGGTCCCCAGGCACCACCCTGGCCTCTGTGGTGATGCTGTGGGTTGACATGAAGTCAATGGGCAGCGTCGTGTTCTTGGTGGCAGCGGAAACCAGCTCCTCCAGGGTTCCATAGCTGTGGGGGCTGGCGAGGGGCGTGAAGGAGCCTGTGGGGCACAGCAGAGGGTGTCAGAGTGGGGCAGGCCTTTGCTAGGTCCAGGGTGGCACATGCCAGGCCCCAGCCCAGCCACAGAAGACCCCACCGCACCCCAGGACAGGTGCTGAGGAAGGCCAGCATCGGGACAGCGAGACGCAGGGCTGAGGGCCCGGAGGCAGCAAGTGACAGCACGGAAGGGACAGGGAGGGGGAGGGGCGAGGGCGATTCTTTCTCACGCAGGCGGGACACGGAGACGTGGCAGGGACAGACCAGCGCCAGTGCCTCGGCCCTCCCCATCTCCTCACCCGCCGCCTCCGCCTCGGCCTCAGACACCTTTTCATCGCTCCAGTCCCTCTCCCCTGGCTCCGCACCCCCATCCTGGCACAGTGCCATTGCTGTCTCTCCCAAATGGAAACTCCGGAGCTACTGGCCAGATGACCACCCCCCAGAACCTCAAATCCATTCCTCCAATTCTGGCTGCTCAACTACTCTCCCCCAGGCAGTCTGCCCCAGCCCAGGACTGGCCTAAAATCCGCCCCCCCATCCCACCGTAACTTTTGCTTCTGACAGTTTCCTGCCCAAACAGGTGACGTGATGAATCTAATCGAGGGAACATCACACAAACGCAGACAGGGACTTCCCACCCAAGTGCTGGTCGGACACTTCCAAATTGTCAGCGTGAAGGCAAAGAAAGGCTGAGAAACTTTTCCAGCCTGAAGGGGACAGAAGAAATGGGACAACTGTGTGGCTCAAGGGGGACAAGGCCGCCAGGTCATTTTGAAATCTGGGCAGACTGCGGGTTCGACAGGCGTCGTGTGTCTATAGTAAATTTCCTGAATTTGATCGCTGAATTCAATTCTAGTTTCATGGATGAACTTGTTTTTAGGGGGATACACTAAATATTAGGAGTAATATTTAAACGTAAAAGGGCATCACATGTGCAATTATTCTTAAATGATTCAGGAAAAAATACTATGTGTGTATATATACATATACACACACAGTGATACATGAATGTAACAAATTGTTCAAAAATCAGTGAATTTGGATAAAAGGCATATCACAGTTCTAGCCAGTCTTCCGTAAATTTTAATTTACGTAAATTTTAAATGATTTCAAGAGGGAAACAAAATCCTCAAAATACAAAATAAAACACACCACTTCCATATTTGTAACCCCCATTGGCTCCTCAGTACCTTCCGAAAGGCCAGAACGTGCCTGCGCCTCCCGCCCGCCCCCAGCTGGGCCGGCGCCTGCTCTCCTGGCCCAGGGGAATCTGACCTCGGCGGCCCTCGCCAAGCTCCTGCCCTGTGCTCGACCCGTTCTAGGTGCTTCAAGCATGGCAGCTCGCAGTCCTCGTATCTAGCCGGATCACCCCTCAGAGGCACGGGAAGGTCATGGCCCCAGCAGCTGGCAGAGCTGGGGTGCACAGCCAAGCCATTGGCTTCACCGTCCAGGCCCACGCCCGCCTGCTACATGCCTCCTGCAACACGCAGAAACAACTGCTGGATCTGCACCTGCTGCTCCTGCCAGCTCAGATCCTTCCTCCAGTTCAGGTGCCACCTCCTCCAGGAAGCCTGCACAGACCCCTGCGGCAGGCTACACCGCCCCAAGCCTTCTCTAAATTTGTGCCTGCTTCTACTGTGGCCCTTCTCCAAATACCATCCTGGACACTCCTGCCAGAGAAGCCCACAGCTGCTTCACCCACAGCAGCCACCGTAGCACCTGGCACACAGTGGAGTTTCAGTAAAAGTTTGGTGAGTGAATGCGTGTGCAGACACAGACAGGCACTAGACAAAGACCTGGAACAAAGTTTGGGCCTAGAGGCAGAGATGATCAGAGGGGTGGGGGTGGGGGCAGGCAGAAACGCAGTGGTGCCAGCCTTGGGGCGTCGTCAGACCGGCTGGGAACTGCCTGGCCTGGAGGCTCGTCAGGTGGTGGTAAGAGGCACGTGTGCCAAGCCAGAGGGGTAGGATGTGTGCTGGGGCCCACGAGCCAATGGCTGTGGATGTGCCTGCACACAGAGGACACGGAGGCCTTACCCTGGAAGTTGGGGGTGAGCTCCATGGTCTGACCCGTCCCTGGGTTCTCGCAGACCACCTTCTTGAGGTGAATCTGGGTGATCTTGATCAGGTCCCCCGTGGAGAGGCAGCACTCATTCCCAGAGATCTCGTAGATGGAGCCTATGAGGACACAGACTCAGTTTCCCCATTCAGCAAGGGCCAAGCACTGGGTGGGCTGTGCTCTCTCCCCCAGCAAGCTCTGCTATGCCACACCTCACGTTGTCCCTGCTGCCTGGAGCGCCCTCCCTGTCTCCCTGCCTAACAGCCACACTGTCCACTGTCTGGGGCAGCATAATCCCCTGGTCTCCTCTTGGGCCTCTTCTCTGGCCGTCTTCACATCTGCCTCCTAAACCAAGCTCCCAGGCAGGGCTGAGGGCCCAGCGTCCATCTCAGCATCATTGCAGCTGGCGCAGTCTGGCCTCTAACCACATGTTGAAGTCATGGAGTGAACACTCTTACTGCCCGGCTGCAAAATCGGGCCAGAGAGGGTCAGGAACCCTCCTGCAGTCACAGAGCCACCACTTCTTCAGGGTAAGGCCAGCAGGCAGGGTTCTGAACCCCACCCTAGAACACTGAAGCTCCCCTTTCTTTGAAGCAAGGGTTTAACGTGCTTAAAAGCAGCGTCTGGAACACAGAAGGTGCTTGACAGAGTCCTCTCAGGGAGGGCAGGAGCTCTCCATCCTGCCAGCCAAGAACAGGAGAGAACAGGCAGGTGAGAAGTGAGGCCCTCCCCCCCCACTCCCAGCAGGCCCCAGCCAGGCCCTTTGCCACAGCCCTGAGAAACTGGCGAAGGAAAAGCCTGTCCCTTGTCAGCCTGGGATGGGCACAGGCTGACAGATACACCATCTGTCTAAGTTTTGGGCCTGGGCCCTGAGCAGGCGAGAAGAGCGGCTGCAACGCTGAGCAGCGGCCTGTTCTAGGCACAGCGCTCAGCCCTGCAGACCAGCCACTGCATTTGATTCCCGTGAGTGTCCTTAGAGCATATGACCATCTCCATTTCCTGAATAATGACACCAAGACTGGTGAGACTGAGTGGGTGGCGCAAGATGGCCAGATAATAGGAGGCAGAGTGGGGGCTCCAGCCCAGGGGGGTGCGTGCAAAGCTGCAGCTCCCAGCCATGCAGCTCAGCGGCCAGCGCCTGTCCCCTCACATCACGGTCACTCACCCCATCTCCACAGGCTCTGCTCTTACCCTGACTTCCCACAGGCCCCCCGGCCCCAGCAGAATGAGGAAATGCGGGTTATTAACACAGACACATCTCAGGGAGCGGGTGCTGGGAGGATGGAGGGTCCCGGGCTGGGCGGGGGAGCATATAGACCACAGAGCCTACAGGAATAGTCGCTTTTGAACCCAGGTGGGTCAGATTCCCGAGTGGTCCCCGTGAGCCCCCCTGTGGTGGCCCTCCTCCATCTCACTCCTGCACCCCACTCGGGCCTCGACTATTTTACTGGGAGCTCTGGTGTCAAGACAAGGGACAGTACAGGACTAGCACGGGAAGGGGCCCCAGGCACTGGCTGGCCTCTAAGGAATAGCAGTCCCCCTACTCCACCACCACCCCTTCCCTCTCCCCCTTTCTTCTTGCCTCATCCTGTTCACAGTTCCTCTTACCCTCAGAGAAGCCCTGGGATCCCCATCTGCTAGTAGCCATCTTCTCTCTTCCCGCACCTGTCAACCCCCTGCTGGGGCTGGTGTTAACTACTGACAGTCCCTGCTGTGTTCCCATCCCTGTGAACCAGGGGGACAAACGTGGCCAGGTAGGCAAACGCGTCTCCTGCAAGGAGTGGGGAGAGCCAGGACTGCTTCCGTCCTGAGGGAAGACCAGTTAGAGCTGAGAACCGAAGAGCTGATAGGCCAAGTAGTGTCCATTGCCAAGTAGCAGGTAAAAGGTGGAAGGGGGAGACTGAAGGAAGGCAGTGCTGATGGGCGTCAAGGGGTGGGCGCCAAGGGGTAGGCGGTCAACGAGAGGACGCACGAGCGGGAGTGTTGACCTGGCTCTTTTATTTTTCTTTTTAATTGTTCGTGATCTGGTTCTTAAAGTTCAAGCAACAACTGCCTATCACGAGCGCGCTACTACTGCGTGCCCGCGCGCGCGCGCGCACACATACACACACACACACACACACACACACACACACACACAGCCCTCCCCGCCCCGCCGCCACCCCACACAATCAATGAGCATCGGGGTTCCACCCAAGCTTGGTCTGCGCCTGAATTCGCTGATTTCTCATCACCACCCTGCGGGGCAATCGACGATCCCCCATTCCACGGAAGCAAAAGTCGAAACCAAAAAAAGTTAAGCGTGACCCCCAAATAACAGCTTGCACAGTGGCAGTGTCGGAATTCGAACCCGGGAAGCAGTTTCCTGAGTTTTTAATGCAGGGACAGTTCCCCTACGCCACACCCAAGGGCAGCCGACTCCCAGAAGGATCTCGACCCGTCACTCACCCTGGAAGTAAACCCCGGAGCACACCCGCAGCACGCGCGGGAGGGAGGCGGGGTCCAGGGCGCGCGCGAAATCCTGCAGTGACACCGGCTCCATGGTGCGCGCGGCTCGCGGGCGCCCAGCGAATGGCCCGTAGCCCGCCAGCCCCAGCCGCAGCCCCAACCCCAGCCCGCCCCGCCCACAGAGGGGCGCGGTCATGTGTGACCACGCCTACCAAGGGGTGCGGGACCGGCCCCCTCTCCTGGGTCTGTAGTTGCCCGCTCCCCACAGTTTTCTCATCCTGGTGCAATCCTTACTTCCCACATTGGCACACGACTTAGGAGACCTAGATCAGGAGCTGACAAACTCGGGGAGCTCTGAATACATAACAGCTGGTCCCCACGTCCCCAGCCGTCAGCGATGTACCCTGTGGTGGAGGGGGGACGGTGATGAAGATGAGGAAGTCACCGAGGTGTACCCTAGCCGCCCCCCCACCCCAGTCCACCTTGTGAGGTTCTGGGTCTCAGGAGACACCCCGAGCTGTCCTTTGGGTGTGGGGAGGACGGTTCCTTGGCGGGACTCCCGAATCCACTAGGGGACACGCTTGGACCTCTTCTGACCGGAATCTCGTCAGCTTTCCAGGACACCCAAACACTCTGAACAATTCTAGTTAAGAAATCTTCCTTGGGCTGAAGCGAAACCTGCTGAGGAGAAAGACCAACTCCTGATCCCTCAGGAATAAAACTTTTCCAGTTCCCTGTACCTCAGGGGTCAGATCTACAGAGGTTCAAATCCCAGTTACTCCTCTTGCTGGTTACATCACTTTAGGTAAATCACTTTGACTTCATGAGTTTGTTTTTTCACCTGTAATAGGAAAAAGAATCTTTTCTTACCTGGTTGTGAGGTGATTGAGATATAATGAGATATAATGAGGTGATATAGATATTGTGCAAAATGCTTTATTTCTTCTTTTGTCGCTGTAAAATAGAAGACTTCTTTTTTTAAAAAAATATTTTTTTATTTATGCGTACAAGCTGGGGTACAGGCCAGAGGCATGGGGCGGCGAGAGGGTTCATCAGAGACAGAGTAGGGAGCAGAACAGGCAGACCGAAGGAAATACACTGCTGAGGGGAGCAGTGGGTGAGGCAGGGAGGTCTGCCACGCCATGTGGGAAGCTCTCGGCCTGGCGTCAAACTCGTGTCACCGCTGCCCACAGCTCCACTGCTCCACAGCTGCATAGCTCCACAGCGCTTAAGGGCTGCGCCACCAGGGAGGCCCTAAAATAGAAGACTTCTAATCAGAAAAAACAAAAGTTTTTAAAGGAGTAAACCCTAATTAAAGGCCTTTGGCAGATAAAAAAAGGATAAGCATTCTTTTCCTACCACCCAAATATACCGACTATAAATACTTTGCTGTGTTTCTTTCTAGTCTATATTCTGCTTGTGTGTGGTTTTTTAAATTTTCTCATTTACCATAACGTTGCAAAAGTAGAGATTTCCTATAGATCCCTTGGTTAGTTTCAAATTTCCCCAGCGCTACTCACCTGCCAGAGTTTATCAGAACAAAGAAGCCAACTGTGCTTCGTTACAGTAACTAAACCCCAGGATTTATTTGGATTTTCTTTGATTTCCACTAAGGTCCTTTTTCTGTTCCAGAATCCCATCCAGGATTCCATATTGCATTTAGTCATCCTGCCCTGTGACAGCTTCTCAGTCTTCCCTTCTGCCTGTGACCTGGACAGTCTTGAGGAGCAGGGTCAGGTATTTGGTAGAATGTGCCTCAATATGACAATTGACATTGAGACATAGACTTGCACCCCGTTTTCAATGTGGCATTTGACTTTGAGACTGTAGGTTTGCACCCTGTTTTAGAGATGCAGAAACTGAGGCCGCAAGAGGAAAATGACTTCCCCCACTGTGACTCAGCTCTCCCCACCACTGCCACTGCAGCTTCCCCCTTGTTTTTCTCCTGATGGTTTCCTCATAACTAGACTAAGCTTATGAATTTTTGTCTTTTTTTTTAAGATTTATTTTATTTTATTTATGCATACAAGAACTGTGGTGTGGGGGTGGGGGCGGCGGCGGGGAGGGAATGTTGGGGGGAGAAAAGGACGTCTGCAACAAACTCCACAGGAAGGTTTGTGGACCCCCACCTCAAGCCAGAGAGATCCGAGACCCCTAGGGCTAAGAATCCCAGAATTCCATCATCATCCAGAAGAGAGGTTTACCGGAAACTGAGGGGTGGAGTTAAGCAGACATGTTGGCTATATAACGAGGGCTTTTGACCTTGGGGGGCTCTTGCTTCTCCTCGGGCTACAGCGTGCCATTGGGGTTTCCAGCTCTTCGGATCTGGTAGGACGTATTTGGAGATTTTTCTCTCTCCCTCACTTTCTCTTTCGTCCCTGAGTTATTCATTTTTTTATTTCCCTTTCTTTTGTAAATAAACCCTTCTATTAACCTTTTTGTGAGTGCCTGCAATTGTTCTTATTATAAGTCCTTTTTAAGCACACAGGTGAGAACCCACAGTCAGGCACTGCATTGTATATTGGGGTTGCCCTGTAACAGTTTGGAGCCCAACGTGGTTGACCACGTTACACCCGTGGTTGACCAGCCCAAGGTAATTTGCGCTGGTCACCCTAAGCGCATTGAGTTTGCTGGACACGTGGCATAATCTTGGTTTTGAGTCTCAATAAGTTTTTTTTTCCCTTGCGTACAGCTATCTCTTGTGGGTATTTTATTTTATTTATTTATTTTTTTTGACCCAAACATGGCTTCGACCATGAATTCCAGCAATTTTCTCTCTAGCATAAGGCCGTTCAGTTTTTTTCCGACCTTAAGTTTAGATTCCCTCTTTCCTTTGAATATTACCTCTAGCTTCATAAGTATAAACAATTTGGTGAGACTTGGACTATAGATGATTTTGCTGATGTACGCATCCATGGGTGGTTTACAAGCCATCCCTGTGTTACAATTGGTGCTTTTGGGTCTCTTTTTGGTAATATGTTTGAGTGTCATTTGTTGTATTTTTGTGAGAGGTGGACACTCTGCTTACCTAATGAGAATATACAAGAGCAAATCCAGGCTCTTAATTTAGCGATTAAGGATATGAAGGATGGAAATTGTTTTGAGTTAGCCTTTAATAGTATGCAGGACCAGATAAACAAAAATCTTACTGCTTTTGATTCAGCCTTTAGAAGCATGCAGGACCAGATACAGTTTACAATTAACAAAAATCTTATGGCTTCTGAGTCAGCTTTTAAAAGTATGAGGGACCAGTTCCAAGATGCCCTCCATAAATTGGTTATGGCGGAGGCTCGCCTGATGGCAAAGAGAAGAGATAAACCTTCCCCTCCCTCTGAGGACAATAGCATGGGGGCGGTGTTAGAAGAGGAGGATTATAATCTGTTAAATACTTTAAACCCATCTGTTCAGAATCCTCCATATGACAATGCCACTCCTGTGAAGACCCCTGAAGCTCCACAGCCCCCACTGCCCTCCGGGGAAGTAACTAAAATGGTGTCTCCTTCCCATACTAGACAGGGTACCCACTTTGGGAGAAAGAGTCACCCTAAAGCAGGACGGTTCCTGCTGCAGCAAATGCCAATGGGTGGATTGAATGAACACGGGCAGCCTGCTGGGTGTTTTTGGTCACATCACCCCTTTAGTACAGCAGACCTTCTAAATTGGAGGAGGTCTGTGCCATCCTACCGGCAAGACCCTGAGAGGATGGCAAACTTATTTGCCTCCATCTTCCTCTCCCATCGCCCTAACTGGGCAGATATACAGTCAATGTTGCAAACCTTATTGACTTTGGACGAACAGAGGATGGTTTTTAGGAAAGCCAGGGAGCAGGCTGATCGTCTCCACCAACAGGATGTAGAGTCCCCAGAACCAGAGGTGGCTGTCCCAGTAGTAGATCCCAACTGGGACCCAAATAATGGGGGAATGGAAATGCTAGAACATTATAAGAAGTGTTTATTGGTAGGTCTACAACAGGGAATCCCAAAACAGAAAAATTTCAATAAAATATTGCAGCTGGAAGAGCGGTCTAATGAGGACCCATCAAAGTTCCTCGAAAGAATCATCCAAACATATAGCACCCATGTAGACATAAATCCGGATGCCCCAGAAAATGCCCGTCTGATTGCTATGGCGTTCATTATGCATAGTGCAGCAGATATAGGCGGAAATTAGCAAAGGTGGACGGCATCACAGAGATGAGTCCATCCCAATTGGTAGACTTGGCATTCAGGATTTATAATAACAGAGAGGAAAGGAGGCCTAAGCCTGCAACTATTTTCGTACAGAGGGAGTACAGGACACGATTTCAGGGAAACAGTAACAGAATGAGGAGAGGACCCAGGAGGAGTGACCAGGGAAGAGGGACATTGGAGATACAGTTGTCCCAGATTGCAGGTAAACAGGAGATGGGATGATGAAAGAAGGCAGGAAAGGAGGCCGATGACATCACAGCCGATGACATCACAGGACTCACACAGGGGTTACGGAGGGAATATAGGCGGAGTGCGAATAATCCACAACCAAGGAGAGAGGAGAGGAGACAAATGATAGCTCAGAGCAGAGGCTCAGATGAAGACAGGAGAGCGTATGGACAGAGTAGAAGAAATCAGGAACCAACTACAGAGGAAAGGAGACAAATGATGGTACACAGAGAAGGTTCTGATGAAGAATAGGGGGGCCCAGGGGCTCCACTAGATCTAAAAACGCCCATTAGAATAACCCCCTCGGAGCCCCGGGTAACACTTACTGTGGGGGGCCGTATGATTGATTTCTTAGTGGACACTGGCGCGACACACTCTGTTTTGGACTCTGCGTTGACTAAGGGGAGCAAGCAGACAGTGCCATCACTGGCGTTACAGGAAGGCCACAGCAGAAAGCGTTTTTGCAGCCTCTGGAGTGCCAGGTGGGCACCACACAGCTGCAGCGCAGCTTCCTATACATGGAAGAGTGTCCGATACCTCTACTCAGTCGAGACCTTTTAAGCAAATTAAATGCACAAATTACCTTCTCACCCCAAGATCAGAGGCTTCACCTGCAGGTACCTCCAGAACATGCTCTATGTTTCCAGATGTTACTTACTCAGAATGTCCCACCAAAAGGTGAAGTGCTACCATCAGAAATCGTTGAAAGAGTAAGTAAATGGGTATGGGCTGATGGGACCCCAGGACGCGCGAAAAATGCAGAGCCTGTAAAGATAGAGGTTATAGAGGGGAGCAAAACTCTAAGGAGGAAACAATACCCCTTAAAAGAAGAGGCCTTAAGAGGAATTGAACCTGTATTAAAAAGGTTCCTTCAATCTGGACTCATTCGGCCCTGTCGCTCACCACATAATACTCCGATTTTGCCAGTAAAGAAACCCCATACAGGCGAGTACCGTTTTGTTCAAGATTTAAGGGCCATCAATGAAATTGTCCAAGATATACACCCAACTGTGCCTAACCCCTACACCTTATTAACTGCCATACCTAGCGATTTTGGTTGGTTTTCAGTATTGGACCTTAAAGATGCCCTTTTCTGTATACCAACTGATGTCTGGGATCAACTGCTTTTTGCCTTTGAATGGCAGGACCCTAAGTCCAAAAGCACTCTCCAATATTGCTGGACTGTGCTTCCGCAGGGGTTTAAGAACTCCCCTACTATTTTTGGGGAAATACTAGCCAGGGATCTCAGGAAGGTTCAATTAAACCAGGGCATCTTATTGCGATATGTGGATGATTTATTAATTGCAAGTCCAGACTACGAATCTTGTCTGGAAAATACCATAGTAGTACTGAACCACCTAGCAGACTGTGGTTATAAGGCATCTCCTCAAAAGGCACAAATATGTAAACAAACGGTGACGTATTTGGGGTTTGAGATTAAGAAAGGCAAACGGAGTTTAATGACAGAAAGGAAACAGGTAATTTCAGCTCTTAAAGTCCAAATTACCCTTTGGAAGAACGCTGAGATGACAAACATGCTCTAACCAATCTTTTTCCTTCCAAAGTTTAGGAGATGTAAAAGCATCTAGGATCATGAAATTATGCTGGCATTATTTTTATTCTTTTTTATTTAATTTTTATTACAAAAAAGGCCTTCAATCTTGATTTTGGTATTTCTTTTTAACTTTTGTTTTTTTACTTTGAGACTTTCCTTTGTTTTTGTTTGTTTGTTTTTTTGTTTTGCCTATGAGTGAAACTGCAGTTGCATAAAATATTCCACGTGGCATGACTAAGAGCTCTGTGTATCTATATGTTGTATGTCTGTACGTCTTTTCCTTGTGACTAAATGTCTTAACTTCTAGAGGTTGGCGCTGAAAAAAAAAAAAAGGGTAAAACTTTGGCATGCACACAAGAACATGTTAACATTGGTTTTCTGAAAATTGCAAAACCTTTCAGTACCTGAAATGTATGTAAATTGTCAATTTTTGATTGTTGTCTTACAATATTGTATACTTAAGTGGTCTGATATCTACAAATTGTTTCTGACAGAAATTTGTTTCAGGAAAATCTCAACTGATTCCAATTGATGGAACTTTCGATAGTAGAAATTTCCAAGGGACTAAACAGACTGTTGGGACATAAACCAGATTTTTAATAAGTTTTGTTTAATTTTGCTTTGACTTGGCTTTCTTGTTTTGACTAACCAGGATCTGCAGCATTGTTGCATTTGTTTTAAAGCAGGATTAACTTATGTTTGCATTTTCTCTCCCCTTGATACCAACATAGTATTAACAATGGTGGTAGTGATCTTTACTACTTATGGTAGAGTCTATTTTTGCATAATTTCAATTGGGAATTTTGTTGTCTAAACTGAAGAAATTGGAAACATGTTTCATCATACAGCTTTGACTGGATTTCTTCCAGGAAGTCAAACTTGAACTGAGCCAAGAAGAGAAGGACCTGTTGCTCTGTTTGCGAGGTTCCAGAGACCTCCAAAGGAGGTAAGGGAGCTTGCCTCCATTGGCAAGACTTGGACGACCCGGAAAAGGAAAAAGCCCTGGGAACCTCGAGAAGAGGAAACCCCAGGTGAAGTCTGGTGCGACTGGCTTTTGTTCCTGAAACCTGCCCGGACTGAATGTCAAGGGTTCAGTCCTATCCTACATGGAGTATTCCAACAAAGCTAGCTAAGACTGCTGTTTTGGTTATTCTGCCCTGTGACATTATGCAAAAATAGGTGAAATGGACTGAAAGTAGGTTGAGTTTGCAAATATTTTGCTGTATTGTTGAATAAAAGTTTGGATCAAGGTGGAGAGAACTTGTTTTTAGATAAGGAATGAAGGAATTTTGTTTGCCACACTGGACAGCACCTGGAGACTGACTGTTATTTTCTTTTTCGAACTGGAACCCTAAAATATTGTCATCTGAGACTGCACCCCGACATCCACCTATTTGACCCTCATCACCATAGAAATGGTGACAAAAATGAAAGGGGGGAATTGTTGGGGGGGAAAAGGACGTCTGCAACAAACTCCACAGGAAGGTTTATGGACCCCACCTCAAGCCAGAGAGATCCAAGACCCCTAGGGCTACGAATCCCAGAATTCCATCATCATCCAGAAGAGAGGATTACCGGAAACTGAGGGGTAGAGTTAAGCAGACAAGTTGGCTATATAACGAGGGCTTTTGACCTTGGGGCTTTCTTGCTTCTTGCCGGGCTACAGCGTGCCATTGGGGTTTCCAGCTCTTCGGATCTGGTAGGACGTATTTGGAGATTTATCTCCCTCCCTCACTTTCTCTTTTGTCCCCGAGTTATTCATTTTTTATTTCCCTTCCTTTTGTAAATAAACCCTTTTATTAACCTTTTTGTGAGTGCCTGCAATTGTTCTTATTATAAGTCCTTTTTAAGCACATGGGTGAGAACCCACAGTCAGGCACCCCTTTGTATATCGGGGTTGCCCTGTAACAGGAGGAGTAGAGACGATTCACCAGAGACAGAGTGGGGAGCAAAACAGATGGATCCACTGAAGCACACTGCTGAGGGGAGCAGCAGGTGAGGCAGGAAAGGTCTGCTGCTCCATGCGGGAAGCCCCCTGGCCTGGGGATCAAACTGGTGCTGCAGTGATTGCAGATAACTTCGCAGTGCTGAGATTTAGCCCCTGCGCCACCAGGGAGGCCCTACGGTTACAGATTTTGCAAGAGGATATTACCAAAGTGAGGGGCGGTCCTGCCAGGAGTCGGGTGCCTTGCCTAGGTGATTTCTCATTGTGATGTTAACCTCAACTACTTGGTTCTGACAGGATTTCCAGGTTTCTCCACAGCAAACCTAGTTTTCTTGTCTCTGCACATTGTGTGTTGGAAAGAATCCTCAGGAGGAACAAAGCCCCCTTTCCCAGCGAAAGCAGTATCCGAGTAATTCTAGAACATTCCTCTGTAAGAAGGTTTGTCTCTTCTCCCCTGGTGACTTATTTATTCCATTATTTATTTATATCATACATATTTATACTTTGAATTATAATCTAATGCTATTTCTTTTATTGTACAAATTGTTCCAGCTTTGGGGCTGCCTTCGGCGTGGCTCCTGGACCCTGTGGCTGGCGGCCACCGGCCTGGTCTGAGAGCATGTCCTCAGTCCCTCAGTCGGGGCTCCCTCCCCCCACCCCCCCACCCC
>PVIJ01018138.1:0-27237 GCA_004024925.1 Scalopus aquaticus | reverse complement strand
GGGACCATGGAGATGGATCACGGGTGAATTGGTGGTGGGCTGCCCAAGGGGAATACAAAATGTAAAAGACCTAAATAACAATAAAAAATAAAAAATAAATTCATACAGCACCTGTGGCACCTCTTGGTGCAGAGCATTTGGCAGAGAGTTGCCATTGGTATTCATGGTTATGGTAGCAAATTGGATCTGTTTAGAACTGAAATTCTAATTCCAAAATATCTTATGAGAAGAAGCAAGTAGTGAGGTTTGCCTACTTGTTTCTGCTTATTCAGGTCATTAAATAATCCAAGGGAAATACTGTTCTTTCTCTTTAAGGATGAAGCCTGCCTGGTTACCATGGATACCAAAAAAGCGAGCTGTGTGTGTGTGTGTGTGTGTGTGTGTGTGTGTGAGAGAGAGAGAGAGAGAGAGAGAGAGAGAGAGAGAGAGAGAGAGAGAAGGAGGGAGGGAGGGAAAGGGAGAGGAGAGGGAGAGGGAAAGGGAGAGGGAGAGAGAATGTGTGTATTCTGAGTTCCATGTGATGTTGGGGTTTAGATGCTTTAGAGAACTGCCTTTCAAACTGTTCATTGTGAACACTCCCACCCACACATATGATTATGCAATGGCAGGATTTGTGCTTACTTACTTACAACCAGTGAGCTTTTTTTTTCTAGTGGGAAGATGGAGTCAGCCCACTTTGAGATGACTGTCTCCCTTGACAAAGGGTGCTGGGAAGAATTGGGAAGCCAAAGATCAAGGACTAACACTTCCTTAGGAAGGAGATTTTTTTTTATTTTATTATTAATTTAAAAAATTTATTTATTTATGCATACAAGAGCTGGGGTGTAGGCCAGAGGTGTGGGGGTGTTGAGAGGATTCACCAGAGACAGTGAGGAGTGGAACAGGCGGATTGACTGAAATACACTGCTGAGAGGAGCAGCAGGCGAGACAGGAAAGGTCTGCTGCTCCCTGGCTGGGATCGAACTCATGCCCAGTGGAACTCATGCTGCAGTGACTGGTGATAGCTTCATAGTGCTGAGACTTAACCCCTTGCACCACCAGGAAGGCCCCGGGAAGGAGATTTTAATTTGTATATGTGCTGCAGAAATGAGTATGGGAGATTTTAATTTGTGAGGAATTTTATTCTCTCTTCTTTTTTGTTCTTTTCCTCTCTTCTAACTAATTTCCTTTCTGTAAGGGGTCCGTGGTGTTATGACCTTGCTTTTAGATTTTGGTTTTTAATTATAGTGTTGCTCAGTAGCCCAGTTATATTTAAAGGTATGTCACTGGAGCCATTATTTTTAAAAGCCAGCAGTTTAGCTCTAACATTTGTTCTCAGCTCAGACTTGACATTTGACAATTCAGCCTTGGCATGAGAGGACTTTTTGGTAAACTAAAAATACATATACTTCTATTTTTCTACATATTATATAAGGACAGTTTTCCAGTTATTACTGTGTATGAGTGGGAAAAAAGTCCCACTTACCAGTTAGGTGCCTCTTTGTATTGGACAGAGGAGTGGTTTTGGGCTCTGAGTTTCAAAACAGGCTGTAGTTTGAAATGACAGTCTCAGGTCATTAACCCATAATGTGAGTTAAGACTTTTTAGTATTTCAACATAAAAATATATTTGTCTTTTATTAGTTCTTGGGGACTGAGGTGTGGGAAAACAGCCAAGGGTTGAGCATGTTAATTTCTTCTCAGAAGGCTTTTTGCTGTGCTTGCCATGTATTATGGATCCATAATACGCAAATGTTTCCCATTGTTAATAAATGTTCTCTGCATACATCATAATAACTCCAGAGGGATTCATTATAGTTATGAATACATATTATGAATAATATCCCAAACTCAGCTGAGTCTCCATGGGTGAAAATACAGTAGAATGCTATAGAATCTCTAGCTTGTCTGGGCAATCATGATCCTCCTTTTGCTTATGTATTATGTCTTCGCGTTTAACAAGATGTCTCAGTCTAAAGTCTTAGAAACTTGGGAAATCTACATTAAGGTTATTCTGTGTGGGTCACTGCTAGTCTGGTTCCTCATTGTTCACTGGGACTATGACTTGCTCAGAGAGTAGGACTATGGGGAGTAGTTTCTTTTGGAAACTACAAGCAGCTGGGTATATAAATTCAGTTTCCAGCCTGTCCCAACTGATAATGTTACTTGTTGTCAGTCTGGTATTCCTTTTGGGGGATGGGGGTGGGGAATTGATTAAGTAGAAGAATTTGAATGTAGTTCTGCCTTAGCTTTTTCCCCTTCCATCTTGGTTATTTCCAGCCTAATGACTTATTCTCAAAGTCGAGCAAGGTTTCTCCTTATTAGGAACAAATTGTCAACCTATTTTAAGCAGGAGACTCATCAAAGCAAGGCTCGTTTTTTGTTCACTATGGCTCTTTCCCTTAAGTGCAAATCAAAATGTCTCTAAGAAGGGTCCTAAACCTTGAGGCTGTTATGCTAAGTGAAATAAATCAGCAGAGAGAAAAATAAATATGTATGATTTCATTCATATTAGAAGATGTAAAAAAAATAAAACGAACAAGAAAAATAAAACAAACACAAACCCAGACTATAAAAAACCCAATAGGGACTCCCTGGAGGTGCAGGGTTTAAATTCTCAGCACTGTCGAGTTGTCACCAGCTTCTGCTGCATGAGTTTGGATCAAACCAGCCACGTGGGAGCTGACCCACATGGTGCAGCAGACATCTCCTGTCTCACCCGCTGCTCCCCTCAGCAGTGTATTTCAGTAGATCTGTCTGTTCTGCTCCCCACTCTGTCTCTGGTGAGTCCTCTCACCACTCCCCGCCCCACTTCCCCTCTCACCTACACCCTACACCTCTCACCTACACCCCAGTTCTTACATGCATAAATAAATAAAATAAATCTTTAAAAAAAAAAAACCCACATAGTGGTTACATAAAGGGAAGGGGCATGTGGAGTGGGAATTGGGTAAAAAGGGTCAATTGTGTGGTGGGGCATGGACTTTTGGTAGCAATCATTATATAGTATATATGATGTCAGTATAGAGCTAACTACCTGAAACCTGTGTAATGTTATAAACCAATGTTACTTCAATTTAAAAAATAATAATAGAAAGAAGGTCCCTGAACCTTTTTGGGTTACTGGGAGCTCTAATTGGAATCAGAATATTCTTTCTAGGATGTTGGGAAAAAAGCACTGTTCTTGGAAAATGACCCTCCTAGGTGTGAGGTAAGAGCTTTGAACTTAACCTTAGGAGTGGGAAGGCCACTAGAGGACTAGGAAAAGCAGATAAATGTTTTATGGTGAGCACTTGGTCCTCCCGCACTTGTAGAAGCCTATTTAGTGACTTCCTTGCCTGCTGGCAACTAGGTTATTTAGGTGGAAGTGTTTGATGGAATGTTCCAGGCTAAGTGCATTTCATCTGTTCTATTTCAGTTATAAGTTCCGTGGAACTCCCACTGGATGCAGATGTGCAGACCAGTAATCTACTGATAACCTTCTTAAAGTATAGCTCAATTGTCATGCAAGACACCAAAGGTAAGGCATGCTACTTTGGGGGTTCAGGTGTGGCAGGCAGCTGCTTAACAATATTCAAGGAGCAGCATTAATATTTTGAAGCTTTGACGAGAGGAATCATTGGGGCCTCCTGGGTAGGGTGATGGTCCTGATTACTAGAAAACAAGTGATTTCTCACTGCCAGATGGCAATTAGGTGGTGTTGGGAAAACCTGGAGCTGGAGAGGGAATGTTTCAAAATAGAATAGAGAAAAAAAAATGGTCTCTACACCAACCAGCAAGTCTTCTTAGCAGATTTTGGTAAGTAGATGCAAAATCTTTTGTGTGGGAAGTGGGGGGGATTAGCACACTTCAGGGAATTCCCTTTTGAGGACAAGAACTGAAAGCAGCCACTCATGGTGAGAATTAGAGGACTGTGGTACAGAACAGTAGGAAGAGGTGAGATTCAGAGGAACTGTGTTCTTAACACTTGACAGAGAAGTGTCAGTACCCACCCTAGAAATGCAGAGTGGAAGTGGGAGAGAAATGAATATTGGAAAAGTTTGAATTTATTCTGTCTGGTTTCCTGTTTTTATTCTGTTTATGATTTTTCCATCATCTTTTAACTGATGATAGGGTAGTAGAGTGATTTGTCTAGGAGTGAGAAGGAATGAGAGGGAAGCCCAGCAAATTGCATGCAGTTATATCCCAGTTTCTTTTTAAACAACTTTATTCTTTATACTGGATGTGTATCACTGTTCATGATACTTATTTCTGTTCTTTTTAAAATTGTGGTAAAACATACATAACATAAACTTTGCCCCTTTAATCGTTTTTAAGCGTCTAGTTCAGTGGCATTACCCACATTCACGTTGTGTGTGACCATCACCACCATCATCTCCAGAACTCTTCATCCTGCAAAACTGAAACGCTGCACGCATTAGAAACTTAGCCCCATTCCCTACATCCTCACTTCTTGAAGTCCTTGGCAATGACCATTCCGTTTTTCTGTCTGTGAATTTGATTACTACTCTTTACCTTGTCTAAGCGGCAGGTATACCGTTTTACAGTTCTCTGGAAACAAGCCTCTTATTTCATGGTGACACTGAGATACTTTTCCTCCAATTTTTTGAAATTAAAAAATTCTGATAGAGAAGTTGAAAGGATCATACAGTGATTGTTCATATACTCATTAACATTTTGCCATATTTGGTTTTTCTCTAATTTTTTTATTTGGATCATTTTATTTTATTTTTTTTAAGATTTATTTATTTATGCATACAAGCTGGGGTACAGGCCAGAGGCATGGGGCGGCGAGAGGGTTCATCAGAGACAGAGTGGGGAGCAGAAGAGGCGGATTGACTGAAATACACAGCTGAGGGGAGCAGCAGGCAAGGCAGGAGAGGTCTGCTGTGCCATGTGGGAATCTCCCTGTCTGGGATCGAACTCATGCTGCAATGGCTGTGGATAGCTTCATAGTGCTGAGACTTAACCCCTTGTGTCACCAGGGAGGCCTTCTATTGGATTTCTCCATTTAGGAGAGTTTTTTTTCCTAATTACCAAAAAAACTGAAATACTACTTGTTAAAAATGAAAACATTCTAGCACTGGTTAACTGAGAAAGTGCAAGTCCTTTGGAATTAAACTCTCCAGAGTTAACCATTCCTAACAATTTAGTGTCTATTCCTTTATTTATAAAAAGCCTTCCTTTTAAGAATCTTTAAATTCAATTTTAGGAACCAGCTGTTCTCTCTGCTCAGTAGTTGAAGTTTTGGCTCTTAAATTATGATCCATGGGTAAGCCTCAGATTCCCAGATAACAAAAAACCTAGTCCCTTTGTAGAAGCAACATTACTAAAATCCTTTTGTTTGTGTCACTTTACTTTTCATGAGAGAGACTGTTTTATGAGGTAGTTTAGAATTCCCTTAGACATAAAGAATATATTTTATTTTATTTTTTTATTATTATTTTTTAAAAGGTTAATAAAAGGTTTATTTACAAAAGGAAGGAAAATAAAAAAAATGAATAACTCGGGAAAAAAAGAGAAGAGAGAGAGAGAGAGAGAGAGAGAGAGAGAGAGAAATCTGCAAATATGTCCTACCAGATCCGACGAACTGGAAACCCCTAATGGCACGCTGCAGCCTAGCAAGAAGCCAAGAGAACCCCAAGGTCCAGAAGTCTGGTTATATACCAAACCTGGCTGCTTAACTCCACTCCTCAGTTCCCAGTAATCCTATGTTCGATGATGATGATGATGGCATTAAGGGATTAGTAGCCCTTAGTGTCTTGGATCTCTTTGATCTGAAGTTGGGTCTATAAACCTATCTGTGGAGTTTGTTGCAGAGTCCTTTTCCGCCCCCAACAGGGAGACTCAGAGAGCAGGGAGTCCAGTAAAGTAGGTGTCCAGAGCCAAGGAAAGGTCTTGAACTAGGAGGCCCATAGCTTGGTTAGTAACAGAAAAGGTGGAAAGGAAGCAGGTTGAAATGAAGTCGCCTCAGGGAAAATGATCTCCTCCAGGGGGTGACTGTTTCAGGAGACTCAGGAGAGGGGAGGGCGGGGTGCCGGGTTGGGGTGAGCAGCACGCATCTGGGGCTGGCCTGGAGGTTGCTGATGGAGAGAATGGGGAGCTGACCACGTGGAAACCTGCCAGGACCTTTCCCAGCAAGGACATCACCCCAGGACTACAGGAAGAAAACAGGCAGCAGATCTGGACGCGGCGCACCCGTCTCTCCTCTACCCCAGTGGGCCACCCAGCCTCTCTCCCGAGGGAGAAGACCCTCCAGATAAGACAAAGGCTCCAGGAAGACACCCCGAGTGCCTATAAAGAGTATATTTTAGAAAGCACTGATTTGCCATGTGGGCTCTTATAAGGGTTTTTAGGAATTCCAGAATGGAGCTGAAAGGCAATAGCTGCATAAAACTTTAAGACCAGGATTTGGGGGCTTTTGGAGACGGAAACATCAGTAGGCAGAGAACTGAACTATAAATATGGGAAAAGATTTGCCGGAGTTAAAAGAACCTGGGTGAGCAGAATCTCAGACATACTGCATTAGCTCTTGGATATTTCTGCCTTGTAAATTTAAGACTTTTTTCTTCTGTGATGCCTTGTGAGTGAAGTCTTTCAAGAGAGCTATTATATACAGCGATGAGAGCGATGCAAGCTGTCCATGTTACAAACTCCTAACATAGAGCAGTCCTTTGGGAAGTGCAGAGATGGGGAACCTCTGAGACTTGCAAGTGAGATCTAACAGGCCAGGATAACAAGACTGTGTATCAGTGTTTCCTTGAGGCCATTGCTTTTTGTTTATGGAAAGGGGTAACCTCTTTCTTTCTCTAGAAATGCTGCAGCAATCACAGAAGAGAGAACCTGTATAGCTGTGACCCTGCAAATGAACTTGGAGCTTTTCTTAATATAACACAGGCGGATTGAGGCCTTTGCAATTCACTTTTAGCTTTAATTTTTTAAAGATTTATTTATTTATGCATACAAGCAGGGGTGTAGGCCAGAGGTGTGTGGGTGTGTGTGTGTGTGAGAGAGGATTCACCAGAGACAGAGTGGGGAGCAGAAGAGGTGATCTACTGGAATACACTGCTGAGGGGAGCAGTGGGCGAGGCAGGAGAAGTCTGCTGCGCCATGTGGGTCAGCTCCCTGGCTTGGGATCAAACTCATGCTGCAGTGGCTCTGGATAGCTTCATGGTGCTGAGACTCAACCTGTTGCGCCACCAGGGAGGCCCACTTTTTTTTTAATTTTTTTGAAGTTGCAGGCTTTTCCCTGGGAATTGGTTGCCAGCTTTTGGGGAAAGGGAGGATAGCGCTAGAGGGTTAGATGGAAGAGTAGCCAGGTATAGGTAGAAGAGTTTCATGAATCTAGTTTTGTATAGGTAGGGACATTTCTCTTCTGGCTGCCCAGCAGCCCTGATGTAAGTTACAGGGAATATCAAACAGGGATCATCATCATGACTTTTTGCACTGCCTGTCTTTGCGGATAGACCATATATTTCTGGACCACAACCTCCATTATACCCTCTAATTGCCAGGTGTTAGTTGATGGGAAGTAACAGATTAATGTCATGGTATTGTTAGCTCACTCCTGTATCACTAATCTGTTAGTAGAGCTTCTTCTCAGTGGACTGTAACCTGGGTCCTGTCCAAGCTCATTTGAAACAGAAGCCATTTGTCTGTTTTGGATATGCTGGCATGACCTTCTTATTCCTTCCACTTCACCCTTTTACCTACAGAGCTCCTGGAAAGAAAATAAGCTTTCATGGTTCTGGTAAATGGCAGTGGGGTAGTTAGTAATTCTTTCTTGGTCACTTGTGTTGACTTAGCGTCCTGATAGCGTGGTTGCTTTCTTTTTAAAAACCAGAATGTAAGTTCGAAAAACTAGGCACCTTTTTTTAGTTCAGTGTTGTATCTCGAGTGCTTGCTACATAGTAGGTTCTAAATAAATACTTGTAGAGTATACTTGTAGCTTTGATGGGAAGAAAATGACCAAGAGTTCAGTTTCCTGGTTACATGTAATAGATGCAGTGCAGGGAGAAGCCTGGTAGGACCCTGATCTTATTTTATTGCCAGTTTTTATGAACAATTATAAAACTTTTCTAGATTTTGTGGTAGATGGGTCTAAGTTGGTGGATGGGCAGAGGTGGGGAAGGGTGAACCTGACTCTTCAGAACCAAAACACTGATACGGAAGCAAAGGGCCGGCCTTGACTTGGCTCATGTCAGTAAGGACCATTGTAGTTATTAGATATCTCTGAGGATTGTGGTCAGCTGTTCATCTGATCATCAGAACCAGATTTTTCAGGAAAAAAGTCTTCTGGGAGAGTCCTTTTGCCTTGGAGGAAAGCAAGAATTACTGTAGTAGTACCTTAATTTTCATTCTTGTCTTTGGTGTGGAGAGAAATTATAAATGTTCTTTTTGATGATACAAATCTTTCTTCTCTATAGAAACTTGATCTGGACGAGTTAGAGTGAAGGGTGTATTTTTTCTTTACAGATGAGCACCGGCTTCACAGTGGCAAACTTTGTCTGATTATCCTTACCTGTATTGCAGAGGTAGGTGTCACCAACCCTCTCCTATTAGCTAATCTCTTAAAAAGTGCTGTTGTTTTCAGCCATTCTACCCCAGTTCCTGTCTCCTGTCTTTTCGGATCTTAAAGCTTGGGACAGAAACTCTTCCTTTCTGCTAGAATATAAGCTCTGATAGTAGGTACTTTGTTCCCTACATCAACATATTCTCAGTGTCTGGCACATGTTAGAGCCTCATTAGTATTTACTGAATGAATTAATTTTGAATTGTGATATGGTAACTACTGTAATTGAGAACTGAAATATTCTAGCTCTTAAAGAGTTTTAAATGAGGGACTTGAGGCTCTTTAGAAAAAATAGTTCAGCCCCTTTGAAACCGCTCATGTTAGGTCTTTTGCATTCAGCAAAATGAAAAAGGGAGCTCACGTTTCCTATGGGGAGACATGGAGAAAAAAGCCAGAGGGGAGTTGGAAACAGAATAAAGTTGGGCTGATAACAGTTTGGAAAGAACACGGGATGAAAGGCAATGAAAAGATGTGCTTCAGCTTTGTAAGGAGGCACTTTTGGTTGGATTAATTAGGCCAGAACTCACCCAGGATCTTGGTGGTAGCACAGGTATGGCAGAACTTGAGTCATTTAGAGCTAAATTTGTAGCTTCAGTCCCCCCTTCATTCTTTATTCTGATTTTTTAAAAGAGAAATAGTAAAGGCGGTCCAGGTGGAGTAGTGATCTCTCTGTCTTTCCCTTTTATGTTCTCTGTGAAAAGATGACCTACTTTTCACCAGGTTAGGGATAGCTAGTTATAGGAGAGCTGCTTATTAGCAGTGGGCCTGGTATAATTGCTTTTCAAAAATTTTTCTAAGAAAATCTTTAAAGGAGTTGTTTTTCGCAAATTGTAACAGTTCCTAGTAATTGGGGTCTGTAGTCATGTCAGATCTTCAGAAAAAGTGCTGGGAAAGGGCCAAGGGATGTTATTACTGATCCACAGTGAGAGGCTCTTGATTTTCTATCAGTCTTCAGCAAAGCCAGATAGACGGGGTCTTACCTACTACTTGCTGCCTGGGCAGCAGTTTTCTCCTGCTGTGCCCAAGTCCGTTCCCAGTGGAGGGCAGGGCTTACTCGTACATTCTCCTGTGGAGTCTAAACATGCGTCTTGCAGCCCCTATGAAAAGCTTCAAGCTGTCACAAACAGAGCAGATTCCTTGGGCAGATGGGAAGGAAGAGAGACTAAGAAAACAAATTTCTCTCAGCATTTACCTCAAGTTCCTGCAGTCTTTAATTTTTGTTGTTTGTGATTTGCTTAGAAACACACTGGGAAATTAGGCTCATCCCACAAGCTCTCCAACTTATCCTTAAGAGTTGGTCTAAAAGTCCATGCATTTGTAGGAAGTGTGGTGGATTATAAACTGAGTTTCTTACGCATAGCTCTTATTCCTTACTTTGTCTCTGTATTTTGATTTTTATTAGGATCAGTATGCCAATGCATTTTTGCATGATGACAACATGAATTTTCGAGTAAACTTACATAGAATGGTATGTACGACTCTTGCTTCTTGTTTCTTCTTAGAGAAAATATGTATGATGACAGGATTGGAAAGATGAAAGTGAGTGACTCTGCTAGAACAAATGTGGGTGAAAAGTTGTGCAAAAGGTCTCTGTTGTTCAATAGACCCAACCTATTGGGGTTTCTTGTGTGTCCTGAAGCTGTTTATTACTCAGGAGAGAATGGAAAGATACATAGCCATGTATCTATGAAAAAAATGTTAGAATATATTAGTATTGTGGATTTCAACAGGGAGAGGGTACTAAACCTGCAGTGTGATTTGTGACTAGCTAAGACTAGATACTGCTTTGATTTATTTTTTTTTAAAGATTTATTTTTTATTTATACATACAAGCTGGGGTACAGGCCAGAGGCGTGGGGCGGCGAGAGGGTTCACCAGAGACAGAGTGGGTAGCAGAACAGGCAGATCAGAAATACACTGCTGAGGGGAGCAGCGGGCAAGGCAGGAGAGGTCTGCCGCGCCATGTGGGATTCTCCCCGGCTAGGCGTCGAACTCGCGTTGCCGCTGCCGACAGCTCCACAGCGCAGCGCTTAACCGCTGCGCCACAGGGGAGGCCCCTGCTTTGATTTATTTATCTTAGAGGTAGGGCAAATAGAATATGAAGGTTCAGGGAGCATCCTAAAACTTGGAAGTATGATAAAAAAATGCAACGTTGAGGTTCATATTTGAAACTTGTTTTTGTTTCTGTAACTGCTACTGTTACTGCCATTACAGTCACTTCTCCTTTTTCTTTTTTTTAATATTTATTTATTTATTCATACAAGATCTGGGGTGTAGGCCAGAGGTGTGGGGTGGTGAGAGGATTCACCAGAAACAGAGTTGGGAGCAGAACAGGTGGATCTACTGAAGTATACTGCTGAGGGGAGCTGTGGGCAAGGCAGGAGAGGTCTGCTGTGCTATGTGGGAAACTCCCTTGGCCGGGGATTGAACTTGTGCTGCAGTGGCTGCTGATAGCTTCACAGTGCTAAGACTTAACCCGTTGCGCCACCAGGGAAGCCCACTTCTCCTTTTTCTTAATTACTATTTTACTGTATTATTATCAAAGAAAAGTACTGCTATACCACTTTTGTTGTTAGTAAAGGCTTTTATATAAATAAAATGAAAGTGCAAAGAACAGCTTTCCCATTATAGTATGCTCCAGTGTCCTTTGGCGCCATTGTCGTCTGTGAATTGTGTTTTTATCACAGGCTTGCACTGATAACTGAGAGGCATTTATAAACCCCCTGCCCCACTCTTCCCTACCACTAGGTAAACAGAAAGAAAGGCTAGCCTTTCTGCAGTAGTGATTTTTATTTGCATGAAAAACATGATGACAAACCTTTGGATGTCAGGTCAGGTGTCTACTAATTTTTTTTCTTTTTTGTATACGAAGCCTATGAGACACAGGAAGAAGGCGGCAGATAAGAATCTTCCCTGCCGCCCTTTAGTCTGTGCAGTGTTGGGTGAGTACCATCAAAATTGGCATTTTTCTGAGCCAGACAGGTTTTCATGATTAGTAGGAGAGCTGGATCCTCGTTGATGTGCTTTTTCTCAGAGACAGTTACTTGTTGTGTTTCTTCCCTGACACTTTTATTGAGTTTGGTAAAGCAACCCCAATGAATAGAATGCTCAGTAAAAGGGTGCTGCTGTTCAAAGCTGAGCCTAAGCTTGATTCATGATTTAAATGTGTAGAATATTTTACTTTTGATCAAAATTATAAATTCCATCTTCCCCTTCTTGGTCCAAATTAAAATGTCAGCTGGCCATGAGCCTGGAAGTTCAAGGTTCAGACATACAAAACTTTCTTAGAGTAAATTAAGCTGAGATGAGGCTGACAGAGCTAACAGATAGGGGGCTGTATCTTAGGTAATTTTGTCTCCCCAGAATTCTGTGCATTTTCCTTGGGGTATGATCTGAACTATTAAACCCATTTCACTTGGATTTGCAGCTCTGGTTTCTAAATCTACCTGATTTTAGAAACAGTAATTAAAGCTACATAAAGCTATATAAAGCCTCTATTGACCCAAAGCCCCACGGTCCATTTCAATCAATACCTGTCAAATTGAGCATGATAGTAAGATGAAACAGATTGACATAACTTTAGAGCTGAATCTCTGGTTACAGGAGTGTGATCCATAATTTCATGTCTACTTGCCTCATCACTTAGTTCTCAGAATTTGATTTCCCTCTGGTATTTTGTATTATTGCCATAGTATGAAATATCTGTACAGTGAAATCTCCCTTGCATCTGAATTTATTGGCAGGTCAAGGTATCCTTCTGGAAGTAGAAGAGTGAACAAATTTTCTTGTTACTTTGGAAGTAGCAGGTGGTGAAAAGTGTTGCAAGAAGTGCCTTATATAAAATAAATTTAAGTACATGTGAATAAAGTCGTGGTTAGTGGATACCATTCACCATGAATGCGAAGTATAGTTAAAAGTTTCATTCCAGCTCAAAGGAAGGAATGAATTTTATTCTGATTGATACCATTTTTCTCCTTTCCCTGTTCAGACCTGATGGTAGAGTTTATTGTAACACACATGATGAAGGAATTTCCTATGGATCTTTACGTGTAAGTACCATTTGCATCATTTAATGTGTCCAAATCTATTTTATAGAACTGATAAGAAACATGTAGTCACAAAATTTCTATGTAGGGCCTCCCTGGTGGCGCAGGGGCTAACGTCTCAGTGCTATCAAGCTATCGCCAGCCACTGTGGCATGAGTTCAGTCCCCAGCCAGGGAGCTAACCCACATGGCACAATAGCCCTCTCTGTCTTACCCACTGCTTCCTTCAGCAGTGTATTTCAGTCCAGCTTCCCACTCTGTCTTTGGTGAATCCTCTCTCCTCCTGTACCTTTGGCCTACACCCCAGTTCTTCTGTGCATAAATAAATAAAATACATCTTAAAAAAAAACCAACAAAATTTCTATGTAAACTTTGGAAAAAACACATTAGTGTGTGGAGAAATGTTGGGAGTATTTTATCGCCTAGATTTATAAATCTTTCCAGAGGGGGGAAAAATATAAACCACAATTTGGATTCTTCTCACATCATAGCTTCCGCTTTTAGGCACACTGCATGAAGAGCAGGACTGGTGTGCTGAAGCAGTGATCATGGGTGGTTGTTGTAATCAACAAATATGGAATATCATCAGACTGCTTAGTCATCTCTGGGCTTTGGAATCAAAGCTGTCAGCAGTAGTTCGAAGGTGGTGAAAGTCCAGAAAGATAGGGCTTCTAGTCCATTCTTAGCCTACATTGTTCTAGTGGCTTAGAGGTTGCCTAGGCAGTTTATGTACATAGTGTCCTTACTGGGAGATTCCTGCTACCTGAGGAGATCTGATTGTCTATCATAAATCTTCACAACCAGTACAACTAGAAGCAACTGAAAGTCATCATATTTTAATAAAGCGTAAGCCTTGAGGCTTTTTTTTCCTTTGCTATTTCTGTATTCTTGTCTTTAATGCGCGAGAACAGCTGTGCTGCATCAGTGGGATCCAAGTATGTACATTGTCTTCATCCCTTAAAAAGCATCAAATTGAGTCTGACAACAGAATCAGTACCTCCATTTTGGGGTGGGGGGTGGGAGAACAGTTTGATGCACAGCAGCTTAGTGTAACTCACACAGTACAAAGCCTAGATCTAGGGAGGTCAAAAGGAGTTTACTTGGAATAGAGTAGACCTCCACTTTTTTTTTTTTAAGATTTATTTATTTATGCGTACAAGCTGGGGTACAGGCCAGAGGCATGGGGCAGAGAGAGGGTTCACCAGAGACAGAGTGGGGAGCAGCACAGGCAGATCGACGGAAATACACTGCTGGGGGAAGCAGCGGGTGAAGCAGGAGAGGTCTGCTGCACCATATGGGAATCTCCCCGGCCGGGCGTCGAACTCGCTTTGCTGCTGCCGACAGCACCATAGCACAGCGATTAACCGCTGTGCCACCAGGGAGGTCCCTACCTCCACTTTTTGGATTGCTTATACGCTGTGGAGCCTTGGTCTCTGAAATCTGAATGATATAAATTTTAGTTAAGTAGGTTTTTTGTTTTTTTCTTTAAAGATTTATTTATTTATACATGCAAGCTAGGGTACAGGCCAGAGGCATGGGGTGGCGAGAGGGTTCACCAGAGACAGTGGGGAGCAGAACAGGCAGATCAGAAATACACTGCTGAGGGGAGCAGCGGGCGAGGCAGGACAGGTCTGCCACACCATGTGGGATTCTCTCCGACTGAGCATCGAACTCGCGTTGGGAGCTGCCGATAGCTCCACAGTGCAGCACTCATCCGCTGCGCCACCAGGGAGGCCCAGTTAAGTAGGTTGTACTTGCATTTTTCCTTATCTTTTTGGGGTATGTAGAAGTAAATTTGATACTAATTTCAGTTCAAAGACCAGAAAATCTGCTTTTTATAACATTATATGAGGAGTTTTTTTTTTTTTTAAAGATTTATTTTTTATTTATACATACAAGCTGGGGTACAGGCCAGAGGCGTGGGGCGGTGAGAGGGATCACCAGAGATGGAGCGGGTAGCAGAACAGGCAGATCAGAAATACACTGCTGAGGGGAGCAGCGGGCAAGGCAGGAGAGGTCTGCCACACCATGTGGGACTCTCCCCGGCTGGGCGTCGAACTCGCGTCGCCGCTGCCAACAAACAGCTCCACAGCGCAGCGCTTAACCGCTGCGCCACCGGGGAGGCCCCTATATGGGAGTTTTTTAAAGATTTATTTGTTTATGCATACAAGCTGGGGTGTAGGCCAGAGGTGTGGGGTGGTGAGAGGGTTCACCAGAGACAGAGTGGGGAGCAGAACCAGCAGATCGACTGAAATACACTGCTGAGGGGAACAGCAGGCGAGGCAGGAGAGGTCTGCAGCCCCATGTGGGAATCTCCCTGGCCTGGGATTGAACTCGTGCCGCAGTGGCTCTGGGTAACTTCATAGTGCTGCGCTTTACCCGTTGCACCACCAGGGAGGCCCTTCTACCTGTTTAGATGGAATCTCTGAACCTCAGTACCTTAGGGTGCAGATTTGTTTTGCCACAATTTCTTTCTAAGTTCATTATCCTAGATTCTAGTTTAGGATATGCTATTTATTCTTTTTTAAAAAAAATTATTTATTTATGCATACAGAGCTGGTGTGTAAGCCAGAGGTCTGTGTGTGTGATGGGGTGAGAAGGTTCACCAGAGACAGGGTGGGGAGCAAAACAGGTGGATTGACTGAAATACACTGCTGATGGGAGCAGTGGGCGAGACAGGAGAGGTCTGCTGCGCCATGTGGGTCAGCTCCTTGGCCAGGGATTGAACTTGTGCTGCAGTGGCTGCCAATAGCTTCATAGTGCTGAATCTTTTTTTTTTTTTTAAAGATTTATTTTTTATTTATACATAAAAGTTGGGGTACAGGCCAGAGGCGTGGGGTGGTGAGAAGGTTCACCAGAGACAGAGCGGGGAGCAGAACAGGCAGATCAGAAACACACTGCTGAGGGGAGCAGCGGGCAAGGCAGGAGAGGTCTGCTGCGCCATGTGGGATTCTCCCCGGCCTGGCGTTGAACTCGCGTCGCCGTTGCCGACAGCTCCACAGTGCAGCGCTCAACTGCTGTGCCACCGGGGAGGCCCCATAGTGCTAAGTCTTAACCCCTTGTGCCACTCGGGAGGCCCGATATGCTATTTATTCTGTAGTATGTTATTATAGTTTCAGTTTCTCATTTTCTCGGTAAGTAAACTGAGGCTCAGGATATTAAGTGCTTTTCCCAGGGTTATTCTGTTAGAAGCACCATTACCTTGAGCCCAAATTCTCTTATTGTAAATCTTGGGTGGTTGCCATCCCTTCTCAGGTATATCTGTTGCTGTGAACAAAGTATGCTAGACCTAGTAGTTTAAAACAACTGTTTTCACCTCATAGTTCCTGTGGCTCAGGAATCTAGGAGCGTACAGTTGGTTTATTTTGGCATGGGGTTTCTCATGAGGCTGCAGTCCAAGTGTTATCAGCAGGCATCTGATGCTCCAAGTTTACTTCCCTGGTTGTTGTTAAGCCTTAGTTTCTTGCCACAAGGGCCTTTCAATGGGGTTTCTCAACAGAGCAGCTGACTTTCCCCGAAGCAAGTAATCAAGAGAAGAATGAGAGGCGGGGGGTGCCTCCCTGGTGCCACAGCAGGTTAAGTCTCAGTACTATGAAGCTATCCAGAGCCACTGCAGTATGAGTTCGATCCCCTGCCAGGGAGCTTCCCACATGGCGCAGCAGACCTCTCCTATCTCACCCGCTGCTCCCTTCAGCAGTATAATTCAGTCAGTCTGCCTGTTCTGATCCCCACTCTGTCTTTGGTAAATCCTCTCACCACCCCACACCTCTGGCCTACACCCCAGTTCTTGTATGCATAAATAAATCTTTAAAAAAAAAGAGAGAGGGAGGAATGGAGAGTGAGAAGCCACGTTGAAAATCTTTTTTTTTTTAAAGATTTATTTTTTATTTATACATACAAGCTGGGGCACAGGCCAGAGGCATGGGGCAGCGAGAGGGCTCACCAGAGACAGAGCGGGGAGCAGAACAGGCAGATCAGAAATACACTGCTGAGAGGAGCAGCTGGCGAGGCAGGAGAGGTCTGCCGCACCATGCGGGATTCTCCCCGGCCGGGCGTTGAACTCGCGTCGCCGCCGTCGACAGCTCCACAGCGCAGCGCCCAACCGCTGCGCCACTGAGGAGGCCCCCACGTTGAAAATCTTACTGTCTTTAATAACCTAATCTCAAGGGCCTCCCTAGTGGTGCAGGGGTTGACATCTCAGTACTGTCAAGCATTCCCCAGCCACTGTGGCACAAGTTTGATTCCCAGCCATGGAGCTGACCCACATGGCGCAGCAGACCTCTCCTGTTTTGCCCGCTGCTCCCCTCAGCAGTGTATTTCAGTCAGCCCACCTCTTCTGCTCCCCATTCCGTCTGGTGAATCCTCTCACTCCTCCCCCCACACCTCTGGCCTACACCCCAGTTCTTGTATATAAATAAATAAATAAATAAAATAAATCTGAAATAAAGTTAAGATTTTAATAAATCTTAAAAAAAAATCTCAAATGACGCACCATATCTATTGGTCTACAGACCAATCCCGATACAGTGTGGGAAGGGACTGCACAAAGATGTGAATGCTAGGAGGTGGCACTGCTGTGGGCCATCTTGCAGGATATCGCATACTTGGTATATTACATAACCAAGATTCAAACCCAAGTCTCTCTGATCCTAGACAAATCTATACTAATTGACTGAAGCTGACTGGGGCATCAGAGAAGATGGCAGAGAAATAAATATCAGGTACACTTGACCTCAGTCATAAAAGAACAGTAGGAGTTCTCTCTGTGAAGAAGTCAGGAAGGAATGCTGCAAGCAAGGGGCCCTCATCTTCAGAGGCTGGAAGTGTGGCTTGTTCAGAGACTAGAAAGAAATTCAGGATGGTTAGAGTTTGGGGTGGAAAATTTGGAGGAAATTTAGGAAAGCAAAAAGGGGTTACTTGAGATTAAGTAGATGATGGGGGAACAGTTGAAGGTGGGGATGAGGTTGTATGTTCAGGACATAGAGTTATAGGTATATATATAGCTGTCCACCTAAACCCGTATGTTTTTAGCCAGTGAACCTGGTCTATAATAAATATTTTATTTTCCTCCTCCCGCTGATCCCTAACTTTAACCTCAGAAGAGTTTTGTTTTTTTTTAAACTGCTGCGGATAGCTTCATAGTGCTGAGACTTAACCCGTTGCACCTCCAGGAAGGCCCTAGCCTCAGAAGAGTTTATTGCCTTGCTATCTGAGTTCCTTTTTCCACCTGCTCCCTAATTGAATATCCTGAGGTTAGGTAAAATGGAGAAGATAACATAAGCTTATAGAAGTTGGGCAGAAGGTCCCACCCTCAGGCTGAATTCACTTTCTACATAACTACCCTTGGGCATATTTCCAGATCTTCTTCCTCCCACATCCAACTCTTTCTAGTTTTTGGCATTTGGAGCATCAAGAGCTTTTTAGGTGAATTTATCTGCTCCTAACTGGGCATCAGGCCAGCTTGCTGTCTTAATTCTCATTATGTACTGCTTTTCAGCAGGTTCAATTGAGAAACTGAAAGCAAAATGAATTTCTACCATTTCAAATAAGTTTATAATCCTTCTGGTGAAATATGAAGAAATATGGAGTATGGAAAAGACAATACTCAAAGTCAGAATTTGGGTCAGAGATGAAACTATTCACATCTGTGTATGAACGCTATAGGTAAAGAAAGAAAAGTTTTGCTTGCAGCAGTAAGAGGAAAACTCAGCCAGTTAATTTTCAGTGGTGACTGTACTTGATTCTTGCTGCTGTCTCCATTGCTGCCACAAGATCTGGGAGTAAGGGGAATTGATAACTGAGGAGAGTAAACTCTCCTTTAAGTCATTCTTACATGGAAAACTTGAACTCTTTCTAAGTCAGATTCCCAAATCTATGGTTTACCAGAGGAAAAGTAAATGTCAATGGACCCCACACAATGTCAGGATAAAGTAGCGCTTGTGTTGAAATAGGAAATCTCTACGTGCATAAAAGAAACATCCCAAGAAGTAGTGAATTTGGAGTCATTCAGCCAGTATACAATTTTAAGATCATCTGTTAAGCTTTTCATTCCGTTTGGTCAATAGTGGAAGTTACTGAGACCACACGGTTAGCGATGTTACCTTTCGGGTGACTACAGAGGTAGGAATAGAACTGAGGACCTGCAGTGTAGGAGTGAATGTCGATAGTGTTTGAGTCAGAGGGCGGTCACAACAGGCATGGGAAACATAGGTAGTATCTCATTGCTGCTCCACAGTAGCTCAGTTTTGGGATGGCATCGTCAACAGGCCAAGGTATCAGCTATCCAGGTACAGGCTACTTGAGCAGGGCTGGTGTTTAGGAATGTACTGTGCACAGGTGGTCATACTGCTGAGTGCGACAAAGCTCTCAGCACATGAACCTAAATGACTACAGCGTAAGGGGGAAGTTGATAGAAGAGTTTGTAGATTCCTGGGTTAATTCATGGCTCAAACAAGGACAATTCATAGCTTGCTACAGTTGCATCAAATAGGAGATCACGCTACAATTTCTAAAAATCAACAATGAATTGGAAACTATTAGGATGATTTCAACTGTAATTTATAACACTTTGTAAGCAGTGTTTTTTTTTAAAGATTTATTTTTATTTATGCAGACAAGAACTGGGATGTAGGCCAGAGATGCAGGGGTTGAGAGGATTCACCAGAGACAGAGTGGGGAGCAGAACAGGTGGATCTGCTGAAATACACTGCTGAGGGGAGCAGTGGGAGAGACAGCAGAGGTCTGCTGCCCCCTATGTGGGTCAGCTCCCTGGCTGGGAAGCGAACTTCTACTGCAGTGGTTGGTGATAGCTTGATAGTGCCGTGCTACCAGGGAGGTTTGGTAAGCAGTTTTGACATAGTTTATTTAGAGGATAAAAGGGACTTTAAAATTTTTGATATTTATAGATCAGTTTAAATTTCTGTATGGCTTGTAAAATTTATTTTTTAGTTGAACCAGGCAAGGGTTTCTTAGGGACTCAGGCACATGGGTAAAATATTTATATCACTCCTAACAATATTGAAATATATATTTTTTAAAGATTTATTTATTTTTATTTATGCATACAATGCTGGGGTACAGGCCAGAGGTGTGGGGCGGCGAGAGGGTTCACCAGAGACAGAGCGGGGAGCAGAACAGGCAGATGGACAGAAGTACACTGCTGAGGGCCTCCCCGGTGGCGCAGCGGTTAAGCGCTGTGCTATGGAGCTGTCGCAGCGGTGACGCGAGTTCGATGCCTGGCGGGGGAGATTCCCACATGCGGCAGACCTCTCCTGCCTCGCCCGCTGCTCCCCTCAGCAGTGTACTTCTGATCTGCCTGTTCTGCTCCCCGCTCTGTCTCTGGTGAACCTTCTCGCCGCCCCACACCTCTGGCCTGTACCCCAGCTTGTATGTACAAATAAAATAAATCTTTTAAAAAAAAAAAGTACACTGCTGAGGGGAGCAGCGGATGAGGCAGGAGAGGTCTGCCGCACCATGTGGGAATCTCCCCGGTGGGGCATCGGACTCGCGTTGCCTTTGCCGACAGCTCCAGAGCACAGCGCTTAACCGCTGCGCCACCAGGGAGGCCCAATATTGAAATATTTTAAGAGAGATCTATTCACAGTCCTCTCATGATACATTATCTGAAAAGCTCCTACAAGACCACTTAGATCTGGAGTGATTGGGAAGAATAGAGAGAGATATGAATAATGGGACAAGTAGAATAGACTAGTAATGTATTAGTGTAAGCCCATTGGGAATATTTTGAAAACTTCCAGGGATGAGTAATTCTCAGACTTTAACTTATACATTTAGTTCACTTCATTTGTGTCTTTGTTATGTTATCAGACACTTTAATTCCTTTAGCTGATGTCTTTGGCTCTCACTCCGAAGAGTGATGTTAGTAGTATTTTTTTCTGCCTTTCCCCCTCTGTTAAAGACATCCACAAAATTAGTTATTCTCATTTTTGCTTGATTACATATATCGTCAAGTTGACACCCCACAGATTGATATGGTGCCTGCTGGAGTTAGTAGGATCTCAGGATATTCTTTTTCAGATTAAAGCCATGAAACCCGAGAGACTCAATTGTCCCTCTAGAAGTATTATTTACAGGTGGATAGCACTGGGAGAATATTAGGTGGACAGGAGCCATTTGTTGTTGTGCCCTTAACTTTGCTTTGTCTTATCTATTTCTGTTTTCTCTGCCTCATTATTCATGTCAGGACAGTTTCAGGAGAGTCTTTCCCATTTGCCTGAAGCTAGCAGGTTATCTAGGTCTAGTTTCCAGGAACTTGACAGTGTAGTGGTTTTTTTTTTTTGTTTTTTTTTTCTTTGCGTAGAACTGGGCTGTAGGCCAGAGGTGTTGGGGGTGAGCAGACTCACCAGAGACAGAATGGGGAGCAGAACAGGCAGATCTACTGAAAAAGGCTGCTAAGGGGAGCAGTGGGCGAGACAGGAGAGGTCTGCTGCGCCATATGTGGGCCAGCTCCCTGGCCGGTGATCGAACTCGGGCTGTGGTATTGACAGTGCTGAGACTTAGCCCCTAGACTGCCAGGGAGGCCTGACAATGTACTTCTGGTAAGAAGTAATAGATGTTTAGTTGTTGTACCGTCAGTATTTGTTGAGTGAGTAAAAGATAAGTCTGACGGTATCTTCTGAACCTTTTGGTTTGTGTGATGAGTGTACATTTGAAGCCTTGGCCCTCTGACTTACCAAGCTGTCCCTTAGTGTTCTGAATATAAATACCATCAGAGCATCAAGGACGTGACAAAGTGAATCTTAGAACCTGGGGTTAGTTAAGACATTGCATTTTGGGTAACTCAGAGATTATCAAAATTGGTCATTCCAATCACTGTGATTCTAGTTAATTGAACATTGAATTTGCAAATTTAAAATGCAAATAGGATATGTGAGTGCTAATGGCCTCAAATGAGAAACACCAATTTATCCACAGGCTGAACATTAAAGTGGATATTTAATGATTTAAACAAGAATCCAGGCATACCTAGTTATATAGAATGTATTAAATTAATATTGCTGTAGAACTATGACTTGCTTTTCCTGACAATTTGGAAAACCTAAGCTACAAAGTTGTTTTTTTTTTAACAGCTTTATTGAGATACTGTTTTTAAAGTTGTCAAATTCATCTATTTAAATTACACAATTGTATTTTTTATATATTCACGGGGTTGTGCAACCATAACCACAATTAAATTTCAGAATATTTTGATCTTTCATATAGAAATCCGATATCCATTAGTTCCTTCCCATACCGCCCCTTATTTCCCCCAACTAATCTATTTTCTGCCTGTCTATATTTGCCTATTCTGGACACTTTTTAAAAAATAAATGAAATCATATAATATTTCATTTTATGTATGACCTTTTGTGACTGATTTCTTATACTTAGCATAATGTTTTCAAGGTTCTTCCATGTGTCAGAATTGCCTTCTTTTTCAGGATGAAGAATATTCCATTGTATGTATACAGCACATCTTGTTCTTTTAAAGATTTTTAAAAATTTATTTATGCATACAAGAACTTGGGCTGTAGGCCCAAGGTACAGAGGCTGAGAGGATTCACCAGAGACAGAATGGGGAGCAGAACAGGTGAATCTACTGAAATACACTGTTGAGGGGAGCAGTGGGTAAGACAGGAGAGGTCTCCTGGGCCATGTAGGTTAATTCCCTGGCCAGGGATCAAACTCATGCCAGAGTGGCTGGCGACAGCTTGACAGCACTGAGACTTCAACCCCTGCATCACCAGGGATGCCCCTACCACATATTGTTTTTCTGTTCATCCATCTGTGGAATTTTAGTTCGTTTGTTCCATTGACTGTTTTACAGTGCTGCTGTGAATGCTCATGTGTGTGTTTTTGTATAGATGTATGTTTTGTTTTCCTCATGGTTATACCCAGTAGTAGAATTGATAGCCTGTATGTAACTCTGTATTTAACATTTTGTGGACTTATAAATTGTTTTCAGAATGGTTGTACCGTTTTACATTTTCATCAGCAATATGTGAGGGCTCCTATTCTCTGCATCCTTAACCACAAGCAAATATTTTGTTTTTCATGGACTTTGTCCCCTTCGACAAACTCGGAGATGCCATTAACTTGATTTAAGAAATGACAGTGTAACAGCTTTGAGCATTTAGATCCCCAGTTAACAGATTAACATACTAGTTCCTTCCATATTATTTCTCATAATCTGCCCATTTTGTTTCCAGACCTTGATAGCAGAGGGTTGAGCAGTTGGATGAGTCTTATTAAATGTGTATATATATCCCTGTCACCATTAGTCCAGTGAAGATACAAAACATTTCTGTCCCCCAAAGTGTTCCTTCATGACCATATCAAGAGGAGATTAAAATTTTAAATATAAATTTATTTTAAATGGTGAGTTTTTTAGCTATTAAAATAAAATATAGATGTAGGAAATTTGGAGAGAATAGGAAAAAAACCCAGAATTCACCTATAACCTTACCATCTAAAAATGGCAACCATTGTTAACATCAAAATGAAATATTTTTTCTATGCACTTGAATATATTTGTGACCATTTTCGTATATTTAATTATATATAATTTTGCCTGTTGTTTTCTCACTTACCATTATTACGTAAATATCTTTTTGTCTTGTGAAAAATTCTTCATGAATGTACTTTTTAAGAGTTTCATGGGGTCTGCTTGGGCTGCAATAATAACATACCACAGATTATGTGGCTTAAACAAAGAAATCTGTTTTCTCACGGTTCTGGAGGCTAGAAGTCTCAGATCAGGGTACCAGCAGGTTTGTTTTCTCCAGAAGCTTCTCTTCTTGACTTTCAGATGGCCACCTTCTCACTGTGTACCCACAAAGCCTTTTGTCCCCTGTTGGGCCCTCCTGTTACCTCTTTCTCTCTTTTCATAAGGAAGCTAGTCCTATAGGATAAGGGCTCCATCCTTTTGATCTCATTGCATTTCAATTATCTTCTTACAGACCAAATGCAGTCACAGTTTAGTAACTTCCAAACAGTGCAAAATACCCATTGGGTAACCCATTGGGTAGGGCTTGAACATAGGAATTTTGGAGGGACAGAATTTAGCCCATAACATATTTGTAATGATTTTCTTGCTGTTTTCTCAGCATTGCACATTCTTTCCATAGTTATTTCTAATTTTTTAAATTATAAATAAGTTTATGATGGACATGCTTTTGTATAAAACATTTTTTTTTTTGCATCCTGATGTTAATGGGTCAAAGGATATAAACATTGAGACTATTTTTTCCTTCTCTTTTGTAATTTTTTTAAAAAAAGTTTATTTATTTATAAATTCAAGAACTGGGGTGTAGGCCAGAGGCATGGGGTGGTGAGAGGATTCACCAGAGACAGAGTGGGGAGCAAAACAGGCAGATTGACTGAAATACACTGCTGAGGGGAGCAGTGGATAAGGCAGGAGAGGTCTGCTGCACCATGTGGGAATCTCCCTGGCCAGGTGCTGCAGTGGCTCTGGATAGCTTCATAGTGCTGAGACTTAAACCATTGCACCACCAGGGAGGCCCCTCTTTTGTAATTTTAATTAAAGTGCTGCTATTCACTTTTTAAGCTCCTTCTAAATAAACAGCACCAAATTTTAATATATAAGTCAGTTTTGGGGGGAAAGAAACACCATCAAGAACTTCCTTCCATAATAGAACAAGGATATTCATTCTTCCAAATGACCAAATCGATAGTCTACAAAAACAAACAAAAAAGGCCCACACATAAAAAAAGTAACAGAAATCAGTCTGTTCATCAGTGTATTTAGCAACTTTCACTGTGCTCTCTAGTCTTTCTTCAGCAGACTTTCAAAAAATAACACCCTAGCTCATCAGAATATACATTTTCCATTTTTTCTTTCAAATTAAAAATAATAATTAAAAAAATCTGGAAGGAATTCACAATTGCCTGATGGTTTTGATGTCATATATAGCATGTGAGGGTAAGGAAGACTATTTGCACACACATGGTTAGAGGATATTGATCTTAACGGTTTAGTAACTTTCTTCCAAACAATGCAAAATACCCACAGTTCCAAATATGAAGGGATTGTCCCTTGAGAATACCACAGCACAATGCAGATGCCTGAGTTGTTCTTTGCAGAGCAGTAGGGCTGAAGTCACATTGACACAGTTTCCTTGTGTAAAACATTTCCCATCCTGTTACAGTATTTTCATTGAGAGGTCAAGAAACAGTCTGAGAAATTCCCATGTGGAATCTTATAGAGACTTGGAGGTTGGAACAGCAGTGAAATCATTCATCATGTAATCAAACTCCCTCTTTTCTTGGGAGTGCCTCTTCAGTACAGGAATACAATCTCCTGCTAGAACCTGCCTGATAGCAGTCCCTTTCAGATTGTCTAAGACATTGTCCTACGTTTTCCTAATGTATTTATTGCATCCATCCATTACCATTTGGCCAGGCTCTACCATAGTGACCATCTTTGGCTTCAGTTTGCCTTTTTTATAAAATATGCCTGTCTCCAGAATCAGAACATCTTTGCCATTGTAGTCTTTGCCACTGCTCATGAAAAGTACGACTATATATACCAAATCACTCTGCCAAATGAACGCCCTCACTAAGAAGAATATTTCCAAATTGCTTTGGATAAGAGGAATCTTTATGATATACCACTTCATGAAGTACTCCACCACTGTCTGTGGCCTCTCCTCTAACTAGAGTGGTGACTGCTTTTCTTGCCCAGTGATGTCCGCACTTGATTCTTTCCTTCTCCTCCTCTTTTGAGAAGACTTTCAACTTCTTAAACTTGTCTCTCTGAAGGCCTAGCAACACCAGCTCATGTGGGTAAATCCTCATGTTGGCAAAGCTGCCATTTTTGTTTATGAGGGTTGCTAAATAACCGTGGTCCCTGCCGGGTGTGCGCTGTCTGTCATGCCCTTCTGGAAAATGGACTGGAGGCCTAGTAGAATGGTCTTGCTGGCAGCCTTAGCACTGAGCCTTGCTACTGCCATAGTATGATAAGGCCTTGAGCCAGGCCTGGGGGAGGCGGTGGAGGGATGATGAGGGTCCTCAGGGATGGCACCAGGTGAGAAGACCAACTGTCTATTAAGACTCAATAGAAATTGTCAAATTACATCAAAGGGCTTTACGCCAATTACTTTCTCTGATAATGCGTGAATGACTGTTTTGGTGTACTTTTGTCCGTATTAAAATCTGTATTAATTTGGGCCTCCCCGGTGGCGCAGCGGTTAAGCGCTGCGCTGTGGAGCTGTCGGCAGCGGCGACGCGAGTTTGACACCCGGCCAGGGAGAATCCCACATGGCGCAGCAGACCTCTCCTGCCTCGCCCGCTGCTCCCCTCAGCAGTGTATTTCTGATCTGCCTGTTCTGCTCCCTGCTCTGGCTCCGGTGAACCCTCTCGCCGCCCCATGCCTCTGGCCTGTACCCCAGCTTGTATGTATAAATAAAAAATAAATCTTAAAAAAAATCTATATTAATTTGATATGCAAAAATAGAATATGGTATTAATATGCCTTTTTTAAGTGAAGTTGAGCCTTGGAGAAAAATGTTAACTTTCCGTATTTCCTTTTTAGGGCGAATATGGAAATTTGTTGACTATTTTCTTTGCTCTGTTTATTAGAGGTGTTGCTATTTTTTCTTATCAATATGTATAAATTTTTATACATTAGGCATAGTAACCCTTTGGTGTCATATGGTGTCAGTGTATTTTCCCATATTATTTGGCTTTTAATTTTAATCACTAAGCTTTTCTTTTAATCAAACAAGAGGTTTTTATTTTTAGGAAGTAAATTTCATCAGTATTTTGTTTTGTGCTTTCATTTGTGCCTTTTTAGCTTTCCAAACCCTCCCCCATTCAGAGATGAAAACACAGTATTTTGTGAGGTTTATAATGTTTAGAAATATTTTTCATCTCAACTTCAACTTACTAACTACTTATTTGGAAGTACTCTCAATTGCTGGTATGTAAATAATGCTGAATATTTCAGTGATCTGGAGCACTGTCCAATAGAAAGTTTTGTTCTGATTAAAAGTTCTGTCCATTGGTGCTGTCCAGTTTGGTAGTGACTGGCTACTTGTGGGCATCAAGCATGTGAACAAAGGAATTCTAAGTTACCTTTTTTTGTTTGTTTGTTTAAAGATTTATGCATAGGGGCCTCCCTGGTGGTGCAGCGGTTAAGCGCTGCGCTATGGAGCTGTTAGCAGTGGTGACGTGAGTTTGAGTTTGACACCCGGCCAGGGAGATTCCCACATGGTGCTGCAGACCTCTCCTGCCTCGCTCACTGCTCCCTTTAGCATTGTATTTCCATCGATCTGCCTGTGCTGCTCCCTACTCTGTCTCTGTTGAACCCTCTCGCCGCCCCACGCCTCTGGCCTGTACCTCCGCTTGAATGCATAAATAAATAAATCTTTTTTTTTTAAGATTTATTTATTTATGCATACAAGAATTGGGGTGTAGACCAGAGGTGTGGGGTGGTGAGAGGATTTACCAGAGACAGAGTGGGGAGCAGAACAGGCAGATCTACTGAAGTACACTTGGGGATCAAACTCGTGCTGCAGTGTCTACAGTATCTCCATAGGCAGAGACTTAACCCATTGCGCCATCAGGGAAGCCCAATTCCTGAGGTTTTTTTTTTTTTTTTTTTTTTAAGATTTTTTTTTTTT
>PVIJ01018137.1:0-27235 GCA_004024925.1 Scalopus aquaticus | reverse complement strand
AGAAACGCACGGGGGCGGGGGCGGGGGCAGGGGCAGGGGTGGGGGGGGTGGTTTACATTCTTGCAGGGAGTCCAAAAAGACGAAATAAGCAACAAATGCTTAACACCACAAATTAGAACGAAAACCCCAGCATTCCTCTGGAAAATGCGCGCTTGTGATAGTGGTAGCACCCTTTGCCAAAAATCTCTGCAAAGGAAACGCCACCATATACAAGCCCCGAGTCTGTGCATCTCGGCAGGACACGCCCATAAAAGTCCACGCAGGAGTTTCTTTCCTGAGTGGGAAACGGACAACAAACAGTGTATTTCAGGGTTCGTTTAACTTTTCAAATTACAAATTCATCTAAAGCACCGTCCGCCACCAGGCGATAACTCAACGGCGCTGCCAGATTTTAAGTGCTGGAGCGCAGGCTGGTGTTCAGCTTCTTACACACTTCTTAAAAGATACCTACCCCGGGGATTCCACCCAGCCTACATAATCACGGATTGAAGCTGGGCTTATTTATTTCCATGTTTTTGAAGTGCCATTAATCATTTTTCTAAGATGGCCGATGTGTTACATAATTAATAAAACACGGCAACTTAGGAAGAAAGCCCAGAGAGAGAGAGAGAAATTCAGGCAGACACTGAGAAATAGCATCCCTTTTTGGTCCCAATGAAACTCTGTCTTCCGAAGATCAAGTCTTAACTGGAGTGGTCCAAAGCCATTGTTTCCCCTCCTCTTCCATTTTGTCCTCCTCTGACCTCTCTGTGTTTGCTGAAGCTGGTCCGAGCTAATTTTTTACCAAGGAAGTGTGTGCGGAGGGAAGGATGAGGAGTGAATAAAATCATTAGTTCAATTTCTCACCATTTTGCCTCTGGTGATGGCTGTCCCTGCGGGTAATAGCTTGTCTGTGGTTCTGACCCAGTTCTTAATCCCTTCTGTGATACTCCACCGATGAAGCTGATGGGTCATTAATTGCAAACATCTGAAATCATTAGGACCTGATTGAGCACAGAAGCATTAAACCTTCCAAAGCTGTAACTGCTTAACCAGCAAATGGATTCATTGCTGAGGAATGTGGGTGTTTATACTAGATGTAACCCAAACTGGGGTGTTCATTGACACGTCGTTCCATTTGTATACAACTACCCTGGCATCTATCTGTTCAAGAGAACATGATTTATCCAGTGCTATATCCTGGAACTGACAGGCCAAAGATTAGAGCTTCACCCAGATGAAAGCCCAGGCAGTGTGTATTCCTAAAACAAATATTTAGTATCTGACAAGCTCTGGTTAATATTAATTCATGATAGAAAGCAGTCAATTTCAGCTTAGTTCATGCCAAAATCTATTTGGGTTTTGTAAATCATTTTTCAGGGTTATAGTTGTAGGGAATCGAGACAAAGAGACTTTCCTAAAATTAGAATCTGTGGATCCGGATAGAACTTTCTGGAAACACCTAGCCAGGAGACATAAATGGGAGCCTACAATGAAATCTGACTGGAGAGGTTCTCGCCCTGACTAGCCCCGTGTTTTAAGATCATTGTTTTTAATTGTTTGCCAAGTCTGAATTTCTGACTTTCCTTGCAGACCCAGGTTCCAGCGAGGCCCCAGTCAGAGGAGCTGAGACTCCCGGGGGGAGGGGGGACTTTTGGTCAGAGCCCCTAATCCCTACTGCTTGCACTTTCATTGCACACCTGCCCAGTGCTCCTGTGGCAGGTGAGGAAACCCAGGTGAGGGAACTCCTTGAGTCAAATATGACATAGGAACATCATTTTTGTGTATGCCAATAAGGCAAGAGTCTAGAAAGAGAGCAGGATTGTCCAAGGTCACGCATTTGGTCAGCGTCCAACTCAGATCAAATCCAAATCTCCTGATTCTACTTAACTATGTATTTAGTTAGCACCGCTCATTGCCATTTCACACTGATGGGCACAGAGTTTAGGGGAAAAATGTTCACTTAGTGTACAGCGAGCTTTCAAAGGTCACAGAGCTTGGGCCACCAGCATTGCTGTCCATCACTCTTCGTCATGCACATTCGTCATTGCTTCTGGAAGACCTGAATCCGTGCTATTCTGCAAAGCTGCAACACCCTGCCCTCGATATGGACACCTTGGGATTGGGAGGTCTCTCTGCATTAGGATATCCATATCCTCACCTAACTTTGTGCCAACTCTGTAATAATAAGTAGTTGCCACTTATGAAACACCTGGCGACTCCCAAACTATGTCTGTTCATGTTTCTCCTTAATATTCAGAGCAATCCCCAAAGATTTATTGTTCTCATTTTGCAGGGGAAGAATTTTCGGCTCAAGCAGACTCCACCGTAGATTGGGTGATACAGTATGTGAGTAAGAGCTGGACTTTGAACCTACATCCCTGGAAGTCAAGCCCCTTAGTTGCTACTGCCTCCCACAGGGGCTGAGCACTGCCAAGTTAAACTTTTGCCCTATTGGCGTACACAAAAATGATGCTCCTATATTTGACTCAAGGAGGCAGAGAAATACAGACGAGGAGCCTCCCTGGTGGCGCAGGGTTTAAAGTCTCAGCGCTATCAAGCTGTCACCAGACACTGTGGCCTGAGTTCGATCCCTAGCCAGGGAGCTGCCTCCCCGCTGCTCCCCTTAGCAGTGGATTTCAGTAGATCCGCCTAGTCTGCTCCCCACTCTGTCTGTGGTGAATCCTCTCATCACCCCACACCTCTGGCCTATGCCCCAGCTCTTGTATGCATAAATAAATAAAAATAAATCTTCAAAAAAAAAGAAATACAAATGATGCACACAGCTGCAAATGGGTTAAATTTTCTGATAGCATTTGTTTAAAAATGAATTCTTTGCATTTTTAAAATGTGTGTTGGAAGCATATTTCTCGGTGTGCAACAAAAACATTTAGGCTCCCTGTCATGTAGGTGAATTTTGTTTGCATGCTCTCTTCATGGAATACTGATGTTAATTTTTGGTTAAGTTTAATCTTACGAAGTATAAAGCAATTTGATAGAATAAGTAACCTTTCATTAAAGTTCAATACCGTACTTAAGGAAAATGGGACCGTGTGCATTAATTGATAGTTGACAGCTATTATTTCCATGAAAACCTTTTATAGTAAAATTTCTATTTGATGGATTGGAATTTATAAAATTTGCATTTCACTGAGCTGGATTCGACTGGAAGTACTGGGGATGTATTTCTTCTTCAAACAATATTCCATCTTTACATTTTTATTAAATATTTATTAATGGATAGAATCTTAATTTAAAGAGTACAGCACAGATTTTATTTAATAACTCAGGTTTATTAGTGCATGAACATAAGTATTTGCCCTGTATTTGACTTTGACAAAACATGACTATTTATGAGTATATTTATCCATGGAGACTTAATTAGTATAGTTCAGTTTGGGGCAAATTGCTTAATAAAGAATTTTATTTTGTTTTATTTTATTTTTTTAACCCACAATAAATTGCATAAATATCACAGGGAATTTTTCTTCCCATCAGCAATTTAGAAGGAAGAAATATCTCAGATTTGGCATATATGACTGGAGTCACAAAAATGTGGAATGGAATTCTAATCCTATTCAGATTCTGCCCCACCCAACCTGTTTACAAGTATGAGAACAATGCTTCAATAGCCACTAGGATTCAGTCTGGCATCGTTAGCTGAAATTTTTAACAAATGAGGGGATATTAACATAAAAGCTACTTTCCCTCTACTGATTCTGATCAAAATATCAGCAACATTGCCTGTAGTTTTCTAGAAAACACTCAGATTGGAATTGTTATTGCCCGTTAGGAGAAGGGAAGGCTGGGGACAAGAATGGAGAATTTCATTAAAATTAAACTATAATAATTCAAGAATGTGTGAAGATCAGAATCTGGCATCTGAGATCGTTTGCCAAAATGCAGGCCCCAGACTAACAGCCTTCCCTTCATGCTGTGTCCAGTACCTGGACTATCCCTTTCTCTCCAGGTGCCCTGGTTCATGATATCCTGTAGGGTCCAGGTGAGACCGCAGAGTGACTTCCTGGCCACTCTCCTACCTACCTAAGTGACCCTGTCTTACCTCCCACCGCAGAGCATGCAGCATAGCGACAAACACCAGCTACTTGATCTCCACGAGAGCAAGGACACTGTGTAGTGTCCTCACCCTCTGCACTGGGCCACGTGCTCAGTATGTGGGAGGAAGTCGGTTCCCAGTGAACTATTGAACAAATGGGTAGACAGAGACTCTTAAAACTCAGCACTCAAAATGCATTTCTGCAACCCCAAAGTAAATCTCCTGTGAGACCAAGGATTCCTACTTCGTATGATAAAGCAGTTTCTATCTGTATTCCAAATATTGGAAAAGAGAAATTTTAGCCAGCTGTTTACATGTGTTGTTTAAAGGTTCTCACGATATGGTACAAATCAGGAATTTGGAAGGCTCATCTCAGATGTCCCATTCATTTCCCTGAGGGCCACTGATGTGGTACCAGCCATGAATGCAAACCCACCAGGCCTGCAGGATACTGTTCTTAACCATTCCAGTAAAGAGACTCCATTTGTGTCCCCTCTCATCACGACTGCTGCCAGAACAGTAATTAATTCAACAAGAATTACAGTGAAACTTACTAGGTGCCACAAAAGATGCAGAACTAGCTCACAATGACATCAGGACAACTTGGGTACATAAAGAGGACATCAGAAAATTTATAAGAAAATGGGGCCGTCATGAAATCCACTTGAGAACTATGGTGTTTGAAGGACCAGGAGGCCAAAGGGCAATTCGGTTCAGTACTTTTCAGTTTCCCTCTTCTGCTCTCTTGGAGTGAAAGAGCTGTTGGGTTCTTTTGGTATCTTTTCTAAAGTTGAGATCATTGATATAAAGAGATAACAATTCACCTTACGAACTGGAAAAAGCAAGAACTTACTAAGATAAACTAAAAAAATATTCTGACTTCATGTAGTTCTTACAGATGCGATCTAATCAGGCCGGGGCCAAAAAAAAATTTTTTTTAAGGACCAGATAGTAAATATTTTAGTTTTGCAAGCTGTTCAGTCTCTGCCACACCACTCGGCTCTGCCCTTGTAACACTGAATCAGCTATAGATAATGAATCAACATTAATAGGTTCCAAAAAAGTTTTATTTATAAAAATAGGTGACTGGCCCATAAGTCATATTTGCCACTCTCTGATGCAGGCTAAACATTTGACTAATGAAAGAAGATTTTGGAATAACTAATCCAAAATTAAGGAGGGGAGGGAGGGGAAATCAGTTAACCAAGAATGCTGTATCCAGCAAAACTAGCTCCCTACTCCTTAAGGGTGGGCAGTGCCTAATGAATAATTTCCAAAAAATATAGTATGGAATAGGGGAAAAATCAGTAGCTCTGCTGGGAAGAAACCTGGCAAATACCCTCTCAGCTCAGGACTTAAGGTTAAGGGAAATACCAAGGTAAGATAAACATTTTACAAAAGCTTGTCCAACACTCCTCAAACTAACAAGGTCACTAAATATTTGGAAAGTCTGAGAAACTAACACAGCCGAGAGAAGCCTAGGAGACATGATAGCAAAACATAACGTGGAATCTTGGATGGACTTCTGGAACAGAAAAAGAGCAACAGAATAAAAATATAGGGAATGTGAATGTAAAATAAAGGTAGAAGATTCAGAGAAACTTGCTGGAAGCTCAGAGGTCATCAGGCTGTTGGAATTCCACGTGGCAGAAAAGAGCCTACAATGTCTACAGTCAGTGATGACTTTTACTGAAATGCTTTCCTTCACTCAATATTTTGGAGCGCCATGCTCGGATCTGCGGATACGACAGGCAGTCAGTGAGATAACGAAGGACCCAGCGGAGACTCTCAACAACTAAGGTTGTAATTTCTATTCACTGTGCTCCAAACAAACAACAAAATTCTGCTACAAACCCAAACTTTGACTTAATGGCCTTTGCAGGAAGTGAAGGACAACAGCTGTTGTCCAGTGGGAATTAAAACACCACCAGCAAGGTTAGCGGACAATCACCAAAAGAGGAATGGCTGAAAAGAGGCCACTTGGAACAAAGACTGACTCGGGAAGCCTCTGCTCTCAGGGAGTGAGGTGGACTCCTTCCCTGTGAAGAACGGCAGTGTGGCGTCCTATTTAGGCTTCAGTTGCCCTCCTTTCAGGAAAATGGTGGAATGCTGTGCCCCTACCTTCTTCAAGTTCAACATGATCTGAGGGCTTGCTTTCCTGGTAGAATAGGAGCAGAAATGGAATGTGTCATTTTCATGGCGATGCCTACTGAAGAAAATGTAGGCGCAGCCATATTGTTTTGTTGCCCTGCCTTGGTGGCCAACAAGCATCCAGCCAGCGTCGCCCCTTTCCTCATAGAGGACAGTCAGGAGGAGCCTCCCAGCTGACTTGAACTAGACACAGAGGGAGAGAAGGAATCACTAGCTTTGCGGGTGGGGCTAATCCTGCAGCCCCCTAGCTCCTTCTGGCTGATCCCGTTAGATTGAACCTGCCTGTGTGGACTTTCAGGGAAAGCTGGAGGACTCAGAGATATCAGAGGCTCTTTAGGATCTTTTAAAATAACAGAGTCCACTGAAGGAGGCAGGAAGAGCTTGTGCTTTCAGATGCCAGATTGGAACAGATGAGAACATAAAAGCAGTAAATTCAGCCCTAAGGATTCTAGAAGGTAAGGCAGGCATCCTGACAGGCGTACTTGTCTTTTTCTGACAGGAAAAAGTATACACCTTCGTTCAGAGACAATACTTTTTATCCCCCAAGAACTAAATTCGAGCTGGATTTGTCCTCTGGGGATTTGTTTAAAGGATGAGCAGAGTGAACATCACCTCCCGCCACAAAACCACAGAAACACTATAAAACTGGACAGTCCTTTCCATGACCCCATCCTGGAGGAAAAAGCATAATTTAAAACGTGGAGGCAGTGAAGGCGTTTTCTATGAAAAACTGAGACGACCAGCACCAAGCAAGCTGCTGTCAGGTGACCCCCTCAGGGCCATCCCCCCACCCTGCCATCGCAAAACAGCTCCTAGGCCTCCCCTGCCGCCTGCCCTTTGTATATTTTCTTTAAGTGCGTTCCCGTTTCTTTACTAAATTAAATTCACTTTAAAAGAAAAAAAATGGACTTGAAAGGTATCTATGGAAAACAGGTATGATGAGCCATAAATAGAAATAAATTGAAATTCTCCCCCCGCCCATGATAACTACACAGTAAAACAGAGCAAAACTGATTCCAGAATCATTCGGTTGGATCTGGATTCGCAGTGGACTAAACTTCCAAGTGTGACGCGTGCCCAGGGTGAGGGGAGACAGACTGCAAACACCCCATGCCCCATGAAAAAGATCATCATAAAGAGAACCCCTGTAACGCACAGCAAGGGAACGTCCCCCCTAAAATCATCTCCAGCACTCTTTGTAGAAAGCGTCTCATATTTGGGAAAACGCACAAAGGGGTGGCCATGAAAATGTGCGCCTTAAATTTCTGACGCCCAGTGGCACCACGGGAGGGCTCATCTGCCACTGACACATCCCCAGGGCCACGCTGCGGTTCGACGGCTTCAGTCCAGCCTGTCTCTTCCGGCGCACCCCACCTCTGCGCGACTTTCCTTTGTGGGTGTCTCCCCAGATAAGTGCGCGTGTGTAACCCCATCTCACGTCTGCTTCTCAGAAAACGGAGCTTCCCACTCTCATTCCTATCGGATCTTTTGGAGACAACAGGAACAGGCAGGAAAATGGCCCACTAAATGGTTTTATCCACGTATCAGAAGTTGCAGCACATCTCGGGTGCGCCTCGATCTGCTAACCCAGAGCACGCAGCAGTCTCCACGGCCTGAGGAGTCTCCCCCCTGACCAGCCGACTAGGGGTCTGTCTCTGACCCCCCAAGAATATTCACTAGAACCCCCTTTCCTGAAAACACTCACTTCATCACACTGTAACGAGAGTGGGCTCAGCGCTTGTAAGAATCAGCTTGAAAAGTCAGAACCCGGAGCGCAGCCCCTGAAGGGGCGGTATCTCTCCCAGTCCCTCTCCAAAGCCTTGTCATGCAGCTGGACAGTCTCTCAGCGAGCCCCTCACGGCTCGTTTTTCCTCTGGTGTTGGGGAAAATCGCCAGAGCTGGCGTGGATTTAAGGTTCCCCTTGCATGAAAAACAGAACCACGTTGGATCTTTAAACGGGAGAGCCGCGCTCAGCACGAGGTGTTCTGAGGCTCCCTGAGACGGCCCAGCTCCGAGGCCCCCTCCCGCGCTGGCCGGGGTCCGGCTCTCTGAGTGGGCTGCTGCCCGGCCGTTTCAGGGATGGCTGCTCTCGCTGATTTTGTGGAACTTTATGTACAGCTGAGCTCACAAAGGTCAAGCTCGGTATCTTCTGTCTCTCGCTGAAGTCCACTTGACTGGAAGCTTCCTGTGCCGGGACAGCCTCTCTGCACATCTGGACTCGCCAGCAGGCGGGAGGGAGGGAAGGAGAGAGACAGGAAAGGAGGGGCAGATACAAGAAATGGCATCAAAGTCATTCCTGCAAGGGGCCTGCAGTCGGTTTCCCCAGATGGAGACCCCAAGACAAGAATTTGAATGGAACATGATTCTGGGAACAGTGCGCAGGGGCGTGTGCGGCCGGCAGGGTGGAGGCTCCGGCCTGAGAGCGAGGGGCGAGCAGGCAACGGCTGTGGGCCCCTGGGGCTGGTCCCCGGGGGCTTCTGGGGGACCACTGGAAGGAAGGCTGAGGAGGCTGGGATATTTCCCTGCTCTCCCAGGCCCTGCTGCGGTGAGGGGCTCCCTCCCGCTGTAGGACGAGAAGGTGGGCGCTGCGGGAGCGTGGCCCCATGGCTGTCTCGGGAGGGATGATGTTCTGCTCTTTGAGTTCCCGCCCACCTTTCCCACAAAAGGAAGTTCGCTCTCATTGCGTCTCCTCCGCGGGCACTGCCCATTACAACGAGGACGTCAGCATCTGGCTATCTCACGGTGCCCATTGTACTTCCTGTGCCCAGCGCGCTCAGGATTCGGGTTTGACGATGCGTCTCAACTCGTCAGCTGTGACTCTCTCGTCGTAATCGCTTGGTAATCTTTGCGTGAAGGAGTGCCTTGGTTTTAAAGCAGTTTTTGAAAGAGAAAATTTATGTGCAGCGCTCCAACTTCATTCATATTTGAAGCGTATGTAAGTATATATACTAAATCTTTGCTAATCCACGTTGCAACCGGCAACCAGTTGCGTCTCTTCCATGTTTATACCAGGCAGGATTTGTTATTAGTTAAAACAAATCTACAGAGTGAAATTAAGATTTTATAGCCTTGGAAAGAATTACCCCTCACTGTCCACTAAGAAGTTATCGTGAGGAAATGCTTATTCAGTTAAATGAAACGTAAAAAAAAGAAAGATCACGAGGTCGCGAGCCACCCCGCCTCCCTTTACATCTTCACATATGTGCCAACGCTTGACTGGTATAAATAGAGGCTGGGAGAAGCCAGGAGATGTTACATAATTCTGATTCAGTGCCCTGGATTTGTGAGGCTTACTCTGAAATCATGAAACCCAAAATAGAGATTCTTTTCCCAATATTTTATGTTTTTGGTACATTTGGAGCATCAATATTTCTAGCTGACTCCTTGGCCTAAGCCCCAAATAAAAATTTTCCCTGCCAGTTTTTATGAGGTTGTGCATTAGAATATTAATTCCCCTCATTAAAATCCTGGTCCATGTCAGTGTCCAATGTGTTGTGAAGTTCAAAAAGGTGTGCTTCCTTTTAAGCCAAAGCTGGGCATAAATCCCAGACCACTGGGGGCTTGCTGGCGGGGGGAGTGGTGAGCTCACGTTCCCGGGTCGATGCTCTGACCTTCAGGCACCCTCCATGACTCATCGGCTCAATCGCTGCCCTGGTGCTTCAGACCTCTGCCCTGAACCCTCACCACGGCCCTGAGAACCTCTTTGTAAACTAATAACACCAATTTTTAAAGCTCCCAGAAGCTTTCGTTATCTTGGGGAATGCAATGGTGTGTCTTGTGCCTTTAGTCTGATCACTTCACACAGCTAGGGCGAACCCTGACCTAAAACCCGGCTCAGATATCAGGCCAGATCTCTCTCTCTCTCTCTCTCTCTCTCTCTCACACACACACACACACACACACACACACACACACACACACACACACGACGGAATGAATAGGCCCAAGACCTGCACAGTGAGCCTTGGTGGGGGGAGGGGCAGCTTCCGGGCAAGTCCCAGGAGCCTTGAGAGGACAGGAAAAGCAGGCCTCCTTGGGGTCTTCTTGGTGGTTCAGGGGTGGGCACTGTGTGGTCTAAACTGCCTGCTGGCACCAAAGTAGGGGTTCCCCAGGCTACCTCGTGAGTTTGCTCAGATGTGGTGTACAAGGCCCTAAAGGATAAGCGAGGCTTAAAAGTTGTTAGTAGTCAAGGTGGTGCTAGGAGTTAAGTCTCAGCACTGTGAAGCTATCGGCAGCCACTGCAGTACGAGTTCGATCCCCGGGCAGGGAGCTTCCCACAGGGCGCAGCAGACCTCTCCTGTCTCCCCGCTGCTCCCCTCAGCAGTGTACTTCAGTGGATCTGCCTGTTCTGCTCCCCACTCTGTGAACCCTCTCGCCACCCCACACCTCTGGCCTACACCCCAGCTCTTGTATACACAAATAAATCTTTTAAAAAAAAAAGTTGTCAGTAGTCAAACGTCCGAAAAACGGAGTCAGCCCTTATTACAACTTCCCGGTGAAGCCAAGCCTGCATATATCGATATAATAATAATAGATAATAAAATGCAGCGATTCGAGTATCTCCTACAAGCCACATAGCAGTATGCACAGACATCATTTCATTGAATTCTCACAACAAGCCTAAAAGCTCCTCCGTTTGGGTTCCCAGAAAGAGGACCTGAAGGGTTTGAAAAGATGTCAATTGAGAAATCACTGTGATTCAGGGCAGAAACACAAGGAAGGATCTGGAAAGTGATGGGGAAGGAGGAAAGTCAGTTCAGAGCAGCTTATCACTGCGACCCCTGCTCAGCACCCTCAGGGGCCAGGGGAGACTTGGGGCCTCCCTGCTGAAGAGCCTGGGGCATTACCGCCACCTCCACCCACCCGAGTGACTCCTGGGGCTCTCCTCGGGGCCCCGACTGCCCACCTGAAGGCTTAGAGGCTCCTGCCCCAGAGAAAGCTCCAAGCAGGGCGACCCCAGGCGGTGCTTGAGGCAGGGAGTTGCAGCAAGTACCGGAACTGTCCTCTGACAGCAGGACCTTCCAGGAAGAGCCAGCAGGTGTGGGCGGGGCAGCCTGACCCACCGCAGGTAGGAAGTAGAGCTCCCTGTTATTGCTAATACAATGACTATTATTTTACAGGTGGGAATAGGAAAGCTCAGAGAGCTAAACAGTGTCTTCCAAGATCACACATATACTAATTAATGAGCTGGGACTGAAGCCCAAGGGGATCGGACGCCAGAGCCTCGTGCTTAAGCAAGGCACCCTGAGAGTGGAGGCTGGACCAGCCCCTCCGGAGAGCCGCCTGGACAGACAGGCCCAGTGGCAGACGTGAGATCACGTGCTCCGGAGTCAGGCGGGTTTGTTTAACACTTTGTGTGCCGGTGCCCTTTCAATTTCCCAGCCCTTGGGGCCGGCCATTTTCTGTGCCACCGCATGAATGGTAGAAGCATTCAATAAAACACAACTCCTGAACTACTGGATGTTAAAGAAATTGTAATATCTCTCATAAAACACCTTACACTTTCACCAAAACAATGTGTAAAGCTTCTAGACTGAGTCCGATCAAAGAAATAGCTCCTAATAATTGCAAATAAATCCACCGTGGCGTGAAAACTGGAGACTAGATGAACACGTATGAATACGTGAGCGGCCACCTGCTACTGGTGACAAAAACACGTACTAATACGTGAGCGTACCACAAAGTGTTAAGATTCTAGCACAGCACCCGCTAGCCTGGCGAGCGGAGCGGGAGTGCGCCTTCTTGCCCCTGGTTCCAGAGTCGCGTCAGAGATCCAGGGGCCAGAGCACCTTCATCACGTGGGTATGAGATGCATTTTCACTGCGCCTGATAAATGCGGGCACTTTTCTTTTTCAGTTAAAAGAATCCTTTTCTCGGAGGTAGCACTGGTTTCCAACACTGTGATTCAGAGGCAGGGGACATCTGGGGACATCCGGAGGCCTGGTTTATGTGTCAAACCTGTACTTACAGAAAATGGTTCATCCGAGCTGTTTGCTTTTTGGAAACCATTCTCTTTGGTTACATATGTCCATGTGTTTTTGTGTGCGTATGTATCTTAATATACACATGTATAGATGCATGTATATTGGCTGCTCTCCCTACTCTGGGTCACTGTCTCCATTTTTTATTATGTTTCCTTCTCTAAATCCCCCAATAAATGACATTTTTCAAATCCTCTAGTTTGTCCTTTTGGAGAAGAAACCAAACAACTATAAAATATAAAAATAAATCTTGAAAATACATAACTACCTATGTGTCCTATTCCATCAGGAATAAGGAAATCGGCCCAGTTGTGTCCAGGTTCTGGTTTATTGGTTACTCCTGACACCACCACCCCCCCACCTCCGCTCCTGGGATTTACAGGACTTGCCTTTCCGGGTGGCCAATTTTCTACGAACCCCAGCAGGACTGGACCCCAGCAAGAGTCTCCACCCCAGACTATGATAGGCCGCGTGCTGGGTTACAGGAAAGCACGTCGGAAAGTCAAGTCCACCTGGGTTTCCTGGCTACTCCATGTCTGGGAACACCCTGGCCTGTGAGGAGGACACAGCAACCAGACAAAGGCTGCCTGGGCCAGGCGGCCCAGGGTTCCGGCTGCGTCACCTCAGCTCCTGTTCCAGCCCTGCCCACCCTCCTCTCTGGCCAGCAGCAATAACACCTGCTGAGAACTTGTGTCTGACAGTGTTCTCAGCTCTCCACGACACTTCCACACTGAACTCTTAGGAAATCCTAGGAGGTAGGGGGAGCTCTTTATGATGAACCTTATGATTTTATTTGTGGAAATGAAGATGTACAGGAATTAGACTGTCTTCTATCAAATTGCAAGAATTTTCAAATGGTAAACTTATGTGATGAGGAGATAATCATCTCAGACCAGGCTTTGAATAGCAAACTTGAGATGCCCTCAATTTACCCCCATCCGTCCACCCACAAAAAGTCACAGCAACCCTGATTTAAAGTCAGCAACCTAAACACCACTCCCCAAAAAACTTCTGAAAAGTTCCCACCAGCCCCAAGGAAATGTTTTTGGATATTCAAGAGTATAGAAGGAAAGCAAGGCAGAATATACGAGAAAAAGAAAGCCTATTCTGCTGGCTAAAACAGCTACTCGACAAACTGCTTATCAGGTGTTGTTTTTTTTTAATCAAGAAAATCTTCAGAGATTTCAGCTTAAAAATAAAATACATCTTCTTTCATCGGTAGGTTATTTCCATCTTCCTTTAGCACTAAGTATTACCCTCACCTCTAGCTTTTGATTTTTTTTAACAGATTCTGCAATAAGTCAGTCGAAGATGACTGTTATCATACAACCCCGGATAAAATACTAGGAGCTGAGGCTGCATTTGCTCTACATCTTGGGGAATAGAGGTATGCCCTGGAGGAATTCGCTGGATGCTATGGTTAATTAACTAATTTACTCAATCAAGTTTAACAGTGGTTTTAACTTTAATGAGACCATTACATTTTAATATGGAAATAACAGCCCTGTATCCTTAGCAATCCCCACAGTCTGCAAATCCACCTCCCTCTTCCACCCACTTCGCACCAGCGTCAATGTAGATTTGTGAACCCGAGTGTCTGAGTGTAGCATCCAGAACGTGTAATACACACAAACAGCGCACACTGCAGGAATAGCCACACAGACCACTGCCCTGTCCCCCAGTGCCCCCCCTCCACCATGCATACCCAGCGCACTCTGCAGAGGTCACCCCTGGAAGGAGCCAAAGTTTTACCCCTGACAGAGTCCTTCCTCCATGAAGGTGCGCTGGGGCTTCTGCTGCAGGAAACTGGTGAGTGAGGAAGGGAGGGAGACGTGCCAGAAAGTCCAGAAGAAAGTGACCAGACTAGGGTTTCACCTAGGGAAACACCCCAGATCTGCTGCCCCCAACCTGGGTTGCATTTAATTGGCTTCCCCTCCAGTCCAGTAAATCATTAATATAATGGCCTTCCAAGCTCCTATTGAGAACCTTTACTATTCCAGATACAGTACTTTGGAGATTAACTATGAAAAGTTTTACAAGACGGTGAAGGTAATGAATCATGAATTCTGTAAGGGTAAACCCAGCACACAGGAACCAAGTACAGCTGTCTTATATTTGCTCTGTGTGCATTTTGCTACCCGTAATTTTGTCATCAATTTTCATCTTTTGTTTAAACATATTTGTCTTTTGGACAAGATAGGTCATATTTCATAGGTTTGATGAATTTTCTCCTTGGTCCAGTTTTACAGAATTTGCACTTAATTAATTGCCCAACCTTTAATTCGACAGACTGTTTTTAATGGCTGTGTAGTTTCAAAAGCATATACACAGTGGAATTTCGAAAAAGTAATTGTTTTTGTGTCACTTCCAAAGAAAGTCGCAATTATTAAAATGTGTAAATAATTTGTCAAATGCGCAATGGGCAATAATTAGGAAGATATCAAATAAACCTTTAATGGATATTTTTAATTTGGTGTTCAGCGGGAATATTTAAGTAAGGCGACAGAAGATGTCATTTCTCTCCTCAGGACTATAGAAGCCAAACTCCAAAGTGAAAATGCACCTTCCGCCGCGTAGCTGGTGCATCGTGGAGGTGACACTCACAAAAAGATTTTCTGGGTCTCAGCAGAGTGTAAGCCCACACCCCCTCAGCTGCCAGGCAGAATCTGAAACTCTGCCTATCAAAGGCATCACTCAAACCACAGGCTCTTCTGTTGCTCGTAAAAGGCAGGCAGGAAAAGAGGAGACAAAGGTCAGTTGTTGTCAATTCTTTATAAATGTGACGCTGCTGGCAGTTGGCAAAGAACCGCCACGTTTCCCTGGCAACTTTGTGTGTGTACAAATGCGTTGAAGACATTTTTTCCCTTGTTATTTTCAGACCGTCTTTTTGTACTGTGGACTACTGCGAATGTATTCTCCCCGTTACATGGGCCTTTTTATTAAGAGGATTAAGAGCCTGACATTTTTGGGCAAGGGAGGGTCACGAGTGGGGGCAGGCAGAGCCGCAGTTCACTCTTTAGTCAGATGGCAGATGCAGAGCGGGAGGGGAAGGCCGCCTTGGAGAAAACACCGAGACCCAGAGCGAGCTGGAAGTATCCAGTTTCTAGCGACTGCAACCTGAGAGACCAGGACATTCCTGAAATGGAACTTAGTCGTCTCTTTTAAAGACCCATTAAGCGAAGCTTCTGAGCAGACTCCACGCTGCCTTTTACAAGTCCCTTTGGTTTTGTGGTTCTTCCAGAGCCTGAAGTCCATATTTAATTTGGGGTCATCTGTTCCTTCTTGTTGGTGGTGGCAGAGAAGAGACGATGGGAAGGAACTCTCCCAAGCCCTGCTCTTTATTAATTGATCCACAACAGTCACGGAGCACTTAAGGAGCACGGAGCACTTAGGGAGCGCCCAGCACTGTTCTGGGCGCAGCGGAGGTCTGCGCAAGTTCTCCGTAGAGCCCCAGACAGGAAACACCAGGCTCTGTGAGCAGACCTCACGCTCTCGGTATGTCCCCCACTCTGCGCTTGTCCCTAGTGGCACAAAAGCAGCCGAGACAATTTGTGAGCAAAAAGGGTGGGGGCAGGGTCAGCAAAGCTTCCTGTATGGACTCTGAAACCTGATATCCCAGCATTCTCATATGTCATGAAATATTTCTCTTTGGACATTTTTTCAACCGTATGAAATGTAAAAAACGTTCTCTGGCTCATTGGTGACACAGAAATCGGCAGTGGGTTGGCTGTGGTCAAGGACCCCAGTTATAAAGGCCAGGGATGTGGGTCAGCTCCCTGGGAGGGGGGCAAACTCAGGCCACAGTGGCTGGTGGTAGCTTGGTAGCGCTGGGACTTAACCCCTGCGGGCCCCCCCCCCACGTGGTTCAGAAGACTCCTCCTGTCTTGCTGCTCCCCTCAGCAATAGATTTCAGTAGATCTGCCTGTTCTGCTCCCCGCTCTGTCTCTGATGAATCCTGCCCCCCTCAACTCACACACCCCTCTGGCCTACACCCCAGTTCTTGTATGCATAAATAAATAAAATTAATCTTTTTAAAAAATAAAAAGTAAAGGCAAGGGGTGTATTTTCATGGGATGAACAGTCGGAAGGGATGCAGACGGCGGAGATGTAACAGAGATGCCAGCGGGCCCTCTAAGGGGTATGAAGGAAATAAGATGGTGCGATGGAAACTGTAGGGAGAGGTGGCTGCTCCCGTACATAGACGGGCAGGAAAGACCCTTCTAAGACCCAAACGATAACAGGGGCTGGTCCGTTGCTCACCTGGGCATCTCTGGGTGAGCTAATGATTCTAGAAGCCAGTTACACTTACGCCTAATTATAAATTCCGAGACTTACACAGCAAAACACAGGAAAACAAAGCAATTGACTCACCTGACCCTGTTATCAAAATTGTAGAAGATCAGCATATGCTAGCAAGAATAATCATACCTATTAATATTACAGCTATCCAGGTGCGGCGTGGAACACCTAATCCCCAGTCGCTAGGAGAAACGCGTTTTAAATGCACAGCCCAGTTTTGTAAAGCAGGTTTTGTTGTCCTTTTTTTAATTGAGAACAGTGCCATGACCTTAGGTGATTTCTCTTCTTGTGTCAATGCTCATAGTGTCTAAATAATGGTGTGCTCTCAAATTACAAACCTGAGTTGACTGGGCCTCTTTTATTTACATCCTGCTGAACTACGTCAGCTTTATTTTTCACAGCAACTAAAATATTTTTTTTAAAGAGAAACAAAATTATCTTCATGAAATTTCCCTTGGGGATAAAAGAGAAAAAATATATATATATATATATCCCTCGTTGCTTAATTTGTCTTTCTGTAGACAGACAAAAAAGTGAACAATATTTCCACTCTTCTCTGATTTGCTGGCTGGTTAATTTCAAATCCAAGGCCAAAGGATTTGATGGTCTTTTTTTTCCCTTGGTCTGCAATGGTTTTATAGTGAGGTTTCCCACAGTTGTGAAATAAACAGCTGGTGTCAGGGTGGTTATTAGAAAGTGAATTTAAACTTAAGATTTCTACTTGGAATAATGTTTAATAGTGTTAGGGCTTAAAGGGTTATTTTGTTGGTTGGTTAGTTTTAATTTAGCAACTATTTGTGGTTCATTTAAAGGACTTTGCTGTCTCTTACACAGAGCTTGCTATTTCTATTTCTGTGTCTTCCTCAAGATCAAAATCAATCCCACCTATGTGAACACACACACACACACACACACACACACACACACACGAATCCCTCCAGATTCTCTTGCCAGTCTCTGACATCAGCTTTTCTAGACTTTGCTCCAGATTTTCCTCCTTTTCAAAGTATTTCCATTACTTTCAATGGAAGCTGTAAGAATTTAACGAACACTTCCCCAATTTGGCACCTCACTGAAGGTGTAACCTCAAACAAGTCCATTTCCTGTCTGTCAAATGGACTTAGGAACCCTGGTTACCTCATCATATACAGCTGCTGTTCTAATGAAATGATGTCTCAAAACAACAGGCAAATCATGAAATTCCTGTAGGTGTTATTACTATTACCCCAATCATCACAGCATCTGCACTTGGGCTTCAGCCTGAATGAGACCATGATTTTGTTTGTGGACAAGTTTCCTGTAACCAAGTTCAGATTCTACTCTGAACTCCCCAGGAATACAAACGTAGGTCAGTCATTTCTTCCATGTGTTTAGTGAGTATTGTGCACACAGAGGCTCCAATGTGTTCTTTAACTGGAAGACAAACAATTGCGAAGACCTTGGTCCCTCACCAGTGCTGTGGTCACCTAACATGACGTCTGCCACCACTGGAAGAGGGTGGTCTGTTGATTTTGGAACCTGCCACTTGACTATATTCACTTATTATTTCTGATGGTTGTTTTTTTTTTTTTTTTTTTTGTAGAGGCTTTTGGATTTTCTATGTGTATTATCATGTCATCAACAAATAATCAGTTTCATTTCTTCTTTTCCAGTTTGGATTCCTTTTTTTTTTTCTTGCCTAATTGTTCTGGCTCAGACTTCTAATACTTCGTTGAACAGTAGCAGTGACAGTAGAAACCAAACTTTGAATGGGAGGAATTTGTCAATAAAGGCCACAGAGGACGGAAAAGAAAGAAAATGAGGGGGTGGTGTGTGCTCCAGAGCAATATTTAGAAGTAGGGTTCCCATGAGTGTGTTCCTCAGAACCCAAGTCTCAGAGATGTGCTGCAAAATGAGAGACTATGGTCAAACAAATGGGGTGTGTGTCTTACAAAGTTACACCTTTGACAGAATGTCAGAGTCACAAAATTTCTGCTGAAATTTAAACACTTTTGTTCACTCTGTGGTCTCACAAATCCACTTGAAAAGAGAGACTTTCTTTCCTTTCCATTACCAACTCTTTGCATCCCTGCCAAACAAATATCCCTTCGAAGTCATTTTGGAAAATATTCTTGAAGGGTGCTTTGCAAACTTCAGGTCATAAAAATCAGTTTAGTCATAAAAATCATTTTAGTGGGTGAGTGCAGGCATTGGCCAGCTGCAACCCACCAGCCAAATCCAGCTCATTGCTGTTTTTTGTCTGACTTGCAAGTTAAGAATGGTTTTTCTATTTTTAAATGGCCAAAAAAATTAAAAAGAATTCTATTTAGTGACACAGAAAATTAAATGAAATTCCAATTTCAGAGTCCATAAGTAAAGTTGTTTTGGAAGATGGCCATGCCCAATCATTCAAGTGTTGACTACACTGCCCTCTCGATAATGGCAGACTTGAGTAGTTTCAGCAAGGACCACATGGCCCTCCAAGCCAAAACTATTTACTGTTTGGCCATTTACAGAATAGGTTTGCTGGCTCTTGGTCTAGAACAGCACTTTAAAAAAATGAAATAGAAAAAAATAGAAAATACCAGTGCTTGTAACATGTGGGAAGGACAACTCGTCTTTTACAGAACATTTCAACACAATGTCTCTGATTTAAGTAAGTTGCACACCCTGGGTCATGATGACTTAGTATGAATCAAAGACTTACTGTGAATCACAATTCAAAAAAAAAAATTCAGTGATTCCAAAAGCAGATTAGAACTTACCTCTGGATGATGTTTACACCTCAAGGTCTGTGGTGGTGTCATATTAAGGTAGCTGATGGTCAGCAGAAGCAGAAAGACAAAAGCCTGCATGAGGAATGCAGGTGCTCTACCAGCCACAGAAAGATCTCATCCCAGGGCCTTTTCCAGTGAGGAAGAGGAGAGATGCGTCACTATAGCAGCATCAGAAATTGGGCATGTGCTTCCTTATACCTCTTGCAGGGTTTCTCAAAGGCTGTTGACACTGAAACAGGGTGAAATGTTTCTGTTTGTTTATCTCAAAAAGGACTCCACTCCCAAAAGAACTTGCCATCACATCTGGAAGGATTAGGAGGGAGTAGATATGGTGGCCTGAGTGAAACTATCCCAAGTTGTGATTGTAATAAATAATAATCATCACATTATTACTATAACTGAAATATGACTTATTCATCACTTCCCATCAGGGATGGCACTAAGCCCACTCATTGCAGTCAGTCCTCAAAACCACCCTGCTGTGTGGGGACAGTAGCCTCGAGACAAGGACACCGAGGCACTCAGGGGCTGAGTGGCTTACTCGAGGTCACCCTGGGAGGAAGAAAACACAAGCGATTTGCATCCCCAAACCTGCCCTTTTGACCATTTCATGATATCATATGCCACGACTATGTGTCATCAATTCTTGTTCGAGGAAAATGAAAAAAGGAAAAGCCACAGACTTTATTGTGGAAACTGCTGTATGAAGAGAACGCCGCCAACCAAAATAATAAGGACCACACCAGATAATGCATGTGGCGTTGCTAGCAGAGCCCCTGACCCAGAATGCCAGCTCCCCAAATCTGATCGGAGAGGTGGGGCTCAGGTTATCTCTTTTGCCTGGTAGCCGGCCCAAAAGACCTATTTTTCCATACACATTTTGTGCTACCTGGCTCCTCACAACACATGCCGCCGTGCGAAAGCTACCGCCTTGCTAACGTGATTCATCAGAAAAATCAAGGGGGAGAAATAGTCGTGCTGTGATATACTGAGCACTCTTAAATTACAGGCAGCCGCTTTCGCACCGAGCAGGGGAGACAGGAGCCCGGTGACGAAGTGCGAGGCGGCCGGTCACGTCCGTGAACTGGGGATCGGGGCGGGTCACTGAATCATGCCCCAGCACCCCCACACATCCATCCAGACAGAGGAGCGAGCCAGCCTGCCCGAGATGAAAGTCTGAGTAATTCAGAGGCGGCCGTAATTCTTTATAAAACATACACTAAGTAGTTTTGTTGACTCCTACATGACATTTTCAAGGTGGTTGGGAAACCAGACCATTTGTTACCCAGAATCTAGATCGATAAAGTGTGTGGAGGAAGATGAGCTATGTTGGGGAGGGGGGAAAAAAAGAATCTAATTGAACAAGGTTTGAATGATTCCATATCTTACAAGAGCTCCGATTTTTGGTTTAAAATACAAGATGGAGAAGAATTAAAAAAAAAAAATCATCGCAGTAATATGACCTGGAGCTGAGAGCTATTCCTCTTCTTAGCTACCGTTTAAAGCCAAAAAGAAACTATTTTTGTTCTATTAGGCAAACAAACAAACGAACAAACAAAAAAAACACCACAAGGCAGTGGTCGATTGCTTTGATCCCTTTTCTTTTCTTTCTGTTTTATTTTTATTATTATTTTGGGGGGGGGGGCGACTATCGCCAGCGTCACTCTGACAGCAGCTTGAAAAATTAACACATCACTAGGACTTACCATGTGAGATTTAACTTTTGATAAACAACAAAGTGGGTTACTGCTGTGCTAGCTATTTTTAATCCACCTTGTGAGTGTGCTTTTTTTATTGCTTTATACAGCATATCTGATTCCCTCTAACGCACCAACTAAAAAATCTATCCAGCTGTCATCTGCTGCCCGGTAACATCTATCATCTCACAGCCTGGCAGGTCTGTCTAGGAGGGAGAGGAGAGAGGAGGCAGGCGGCAGAGTCAAGGACTGTCACATGGGATGGGAAAAAAACTTGTCACAATTATTTATGACTCTAGCTGGGGCTCATCAGGGGCCACATAAGCCCGTCTCAGCTTCAAGCACCCCGGCCCACTGCTCCCTTGTCGAAGTTGGGCCCGGGCTACTCTGCTTTACACATACAATTTCCCGAACAATGCCAGCCGCTTGCGAAGTGACAGTGACAAATACCGGGCTTGGCGGCTGCAGCTCTGTGGGCTGCTATGAGCGTGCGGTGTCAGTCGGGAGGAGAGTCACGTGGAGCCCCGCCTCCGCCCCGGGTCCCTTTCTTCCCGGGGAAAGACACCCTCCGTCCTTGCTGCTCCCCTCTGCCGGGACACGCACGCTGCACAGGCCCGGCATGTTCAGCCTCGGTCCCCTTACTCTAAGGCACAGATTCCTCAGCCAGAGGAGCGGGCTTCTGTCTCCCTTTGTTCCTTCCCTGCCCTGTCCCTCCACACACAGACCAATAAAAGCCTCTCCAAGATTCCATCTGGAAGCAGCCTGGGCTCCCGTCCTACTAACTCGCCGTGTTTCTAGGCAGCGGGGACGATGACTGTTCTGCCTCTGGATGCATTTGCAAAAGCGAGCAGTGGAGTCCATAGTGATTTTGTCCACATCCCTCGTCTAAGTCCTGCCACTGGGCCCCCTGATCTCAGGAGCCCTGGAAGGGTCTAACCTCTGGCCTGTGGCGGGACTTCAAGGCAACTCCATCAACACTCTTCCTACCCGACAGACCGCGGCCAAGCGAAGAGCTGAGCTTGCAACGTTTAAGATCATTAAACATGAAATGGAGGTCCGGCCGGAGGAGTGGCTCTTGCCCACTTTATGACTCCAGCATGGCCCGACATTAACCTAGATGCCCACGCCGAGCCCTCGGGCACCTTGGCATCACCTGACAGGCCCTGCTGATGAAAAGTGGCAAAGACCTTCATTAAAGATAATAGCAGAATGTCCTGTGCATATGCTGGAAGCCAAGTGAGAAATCAGTATGAGGAAGGGGGACCCTGTGACTAGAAGCATCTAAAGACATAAGAACCACTCTGTGTCTCTTTAGAAGTTTGCAGAAGCCGAGCTCAACCACTGTAGCTTAGCACTATCCCAGGAGGGCAAGATGAAAGAGTCTCTCATGTCACTGGGTTACCGCCCACCTTCATCCCAGTGCTTGAGACTCAAAATGCAATCATGCAGACCCCACCAGAACCCCAGGATGCTGGTGAGGGTGCGCGGGCACTGAGAGGCCTGCCAGGGCAATTCCACTTTTTTACATAATGAAGACGTGAGAGGACCCAGGATTTGCCATCCGCCCTGTGGTCGTGTCTCTTGTGCTATGTCCCCTCCTCTCTGCTGTCTTGGCTTCCCCCCCTCCTGGGGAACTGCAAAGTTGAATTCCATGGACACCATGTCTGCTGGCATCTCTTATCTACGTGATTTTTTTTTAACTTGTTGACTTTGAAGATTTTATTATCATTAATGTACGTTCTGCAGCCAGAAAAAAATGGAAGGTGGAAAATAAAAGCACAATTGAGAACCATCGACAAGATCCCAACAGATCAAGGATTATCAGCGGAAAGTAGATAATAAGACTTGGCCTTGAGTAGAACCTTCTGTCTCAGCAAACACCCACATCCACGATCTCATCCGGGCCTGCAGTGACCTGTCTCAGCAAGGACAGGTGCCTCTACCGTCATCTAATAAATGAGAATCTGTGACACCAAAAGTAACCTCTTCAAGCTCTTCTCAGTGCTGGAGACAGTCTGGAGATGGGATGTTCTGGTCCCTCCGGAGCTCACAAGCCCTCTTTGGGGAGAGTGGGGTTATGTCAGCTAAAGCCAAGGTCGGCAAATCATATGGCCCAAGAGCCGAATCCAGCCTTTTGCATGCTGTTGTCGATGAAGTTTTATGGGCACACAACCACCCCCGCTAGTTTAGGCTCATCCATGCTGGCTTTTGTCTGCACTGACAGAGGGGGTGTAACAAACACAGACCGTATGGGCAGCAAAGCCAAAAATCTTTATTATCTGGTCCTTCACAGAAAAAGCTTGCCAATCCTCATGTGTTTGTAATATACGTAATAGGGAATAGCTCCAGACGTACCTTGGTGTGTGACAAATCCAGAATATGTGTTGTCAGACTCAGAGAGGAATAGGGCACTTACTATAAACTCCCAGGGAGACAATTCATCAAAACAGGTTTAGTTACCAAAGGTGAGGCTTTCTATAGCTTCAAATACCTTTACTATGTAAAGCAGTCATAACTTTGTGTATGATTCTTAGGAACTATTCTAAATTTATGGTTACATTTCTTAAAGGCTTACTCTATAAAGATATATTTTGAACAACTTGCTGGGCAAATATAGTGACTGGGATATGCTTTAAACCACAGCAGGGGCGGGGATTAGTGAATAAGGATGAAATAAAAGTGGCAAAATGTCAATTATTGTTAAAGTTGGGTGAGGAGGTACGAAGGGATCATTACACTATTCTCTTTAATGTGTGTTTGATCATTTCCTTAAAAGGTCGTAATTAAACAGTGAATTTCAAAACACTGTATTAGCTTTTTCAATTAAAAAAAACTCATCTGATTGTAAAAATGCATACGCTTTGGTTGCAGAATAACGTTGATGATCTGAAGGTATGGTTTAAATAATCAACCCCAGGATTTGCTGTTCTTGGGAGACTTAGCGCAACTTCTACGAAGAACCCATTGTTCATCCTTGATCTGGGATATTCTCTTCTCCCAGCCTCCAACCTGCCCTCTGCTCTTACATGTGTACATTTGTAACATGGTATTAAGTGTTTAATGAGTCATTTAGGGAACTGAAGTTCACTGTGGTTTGTTGTCGTTTAGCCACAAAATAATGTTGTTCTCACTGATCTTTCTCATAGAACAAAATTACTTGGGTGTCTAAGATTAAAGTGTGATGTACTTGAGTGGGGTGAGTCAGAATCTGCCAGGCAGATGAAATTAAAGGTAAAGTTGCAGGTGTCTATATAATAAGGGTTATGGTGTGTACATTTGTATTAATTTTGTTGATTATATTGTCTTTATTTGAAATCTCCCCCCTCTGTCAGTGTGGAAAGTCCTACAATAAAAATTATTAGTGTAAGGAAACTCAATACAGTGATGCTCTTTGCCCCATCGCCATCTTCATCATCTTATCCATCACCATCTCCTTCATCTTCATCACCTGTATCATTTGCACAGAACTGGCAGTGTACCAAACATACATCATTTTATTTGTTCATCACAACAACTCCATGAGATAAACTGGAGTAGTTTCATATATGAATTCAACCAAGTGATCTGGGAAAAAATGGAGAGCAAACAAGAAAAAAAAATACTATAAAATTATGTTTTACATATATGCTCTTTATTTTATAGCGTACACTATAATATATGCATTATTATACACTTATAAACAATACACATACTGTATAACGGTATACCTAAAACTATGAGAACTCTATCTTATGGGTGACATAAAGGTTCTCCAATGACACCATTAACTACATCCAATTTACATCTTGTAAGTTAATTTAAAATCTGAACTGAGTACTCTGTGACACCATGCTTGTATTACATCTATTGTAGGAATAAAGAAACTGGGTGTTGAAGAGATAAATATCTCATGTGAATATTTAGACACACAAATGGACAAATTGTGAAGTGGTCCTAATCCTACTTGAGAATAAAACTAAACCATCAACCATTATCCTAAACTATCTTTTGAGAGCATTTCATGTTGATAAAGTAGAGATGTTAAGAAACTTGCACAACTTACTTTTCATTTGTTTTCAATTGGCAAACAATAGGATGGGGTGATGGTAGTGGCAGCACCATCCAGACTAAAAGAGGAGCAGTACCATTTCATGGATGTTGTGTCTTGATGTTTTTCCGCATCGAGCTGTTTGGTGGTCAGGCCATCCTTCCGGAGAGGAGCGCTGAACTTCTAATCAGTGATTAAAAACAACTGATTAACATAGTGGTTGATTAGCTCTCCTAAACCCTCTTCAGCTTCTGCCTAGACCATCCTCCTTATTGAGGACCCAGATTGGAAGAGTCTAAGAAAACTGGACAAATACATGTAATACGAGATCTCAGATTATATCCTGAGCCAGAAGAAAATTATGACGGGGTGGCAGTTTGGACTTTCTCATACGGTCTGCAGGTTAGTATTGAATCAATTTTAATTTGGGGTTTATGTAAGATGTTAATATTTGGACAATCTAGGTAATATTGGGTCTATGGGCTACCTGTGTATTATTTTGGCAATAGTGAAGTCTATTTCTAAACAAAAGCCTTTTTAAAAAAAACTGTGATGATTAATTGATGCTAAGAAGGTGTGTCTCTCAAGTGCTTTTCAATAAATTAATTCATTTCTTTGGTTACAGAAGTCACTTCATTGAGTACCGCGTGTCTTCACGTCTTAGTGATCTCTTTCAACCAGTCTTCCAGGACTCAGCAAAGGTTTCACAGATATTAAGATTAAGATTTGTAAGATCCAGGTACTTGATGCAAATATTTGTAACATTAGCGCTGAAGTGTTAGTTCTAGAGGGACTTGCCTTAAAGAACAAATAAGTGAAAAATAGTCCACGAAGATAAGACATTCTTCTTCTCCCACGCTGTTCTGGGTCATCATTCTACAAACTCGAATTTCATCTTGTTTTTCTTCTAATTAAAAGCTTTGTGATTCTTTCCATGGCCAATAAGACCTTGCATGATCCAGAAACCCCTGCGTCACTATTTCATCTACTCCTCTTAGCCTCTCTCACAAATCCCAACACATTAGCCTTCGTTCTAGCCTTTCGACAGACCGACTTTTTAGAGTAGTACCTTTGCACATAAATTTCTTCCGCCTGGAATGTTATTTTCACTTCTCTTGACCTATGTAAATAAACTGCTTAAGGGCAGGCAGCTAACAAATGGCAAAGTCAGGATTCAAATGCCTCAGTCATAAATTATGGTCCAAAGAATGGAACATTAGTATTTTTAAAAATAAAGTACATCTATAAGTATTGATAATGTAACTAGTCTTCAAAAAAAACTACTCAAACAAAACTGAATCTCATTTCCATGTTTTGTATCTATACCTGTTTTCTACCAAAAATGAAACACGCTTAAAAGATATCTCAAAACTATTCAGTTCATGTGGGGCAATTTTTAAACTTGGACTGTAGAAGTAGTGATGATTTTAATCGGCACTGAATTGTCTTGTAAATGTTTAACTCCTCCTGCCATTGACTCGGGCCAGCACGGAAAGAGGGATACGTTTGCAGGTGTGCGGACATGAATGAACCAGAGGGATGCTATTTTCTGAGATGTTGCTGTTTTCGTGCTGTGGTGGTCTCTCAACTTCTAAGTTTTTGCATCAGTGAGGCATCCAATCCATCAATGCATCCTCTTGACGGTCAACCCAGAACATGGAGAGAACTTTCCAGAAGCTCCCCTGGGGCAGAGCAGACATGACCTAGTGGAAGAGGGGTGCCTGGCTCCAGTGAACCTGGGATTTTGGGCCATCCCTCCTCAGTGGTTTTCCTGGAGCACCCTGAGCTCTTCTTCACCAAACCCTCAGCAGCTGTTCCCTCTGCCCAAGACATCTGCATCTTTGCCTATCTATAAGCTGTCTAATTCTGCATAGTAGGTTCTTTCTCTTTGGGCAGGTTCCAGGTGAAATACTACCCTTTAAAAGATACCGTCCAAAATAATCATGCCCATTTCCTCTAGTCTAAGCAGGCACAGCAGCCTCTGCGGGGGCATGCATTCAACTTGAACCTGAATGAAAGTTTCATCTCCCAGATTATAACTATTTAGCATGTGGACATGATTCTTGGATTTTATGCTACATCAGTCAAGGTCAGGTCTGCCTTAGGAGAAGGTGTGGCTGAAGATACTTTCTATCATTCAGTTTCGTTTCCATGGTAGCATTTCTCACTAGCAGAAATTATCTTATTTGTGTGTTTGTTTTCTTTTTCCTTTGTTTTCTCTGCTCAATAAACATGTGCTAGAAGGAGGGACAGGGAGGGGGGAGGAGGGAGGAGGGAAGAAAGGAGGA
>PVIJ01018136.1:0-27238 GCA_004024925.1 Scalopus aquaticus | reverse complement strand
CCTTTTTTTTTTTCTTCCGGGTTTCCTCAGGTGCCTCTCGTCTTGGTCTCCTGGTCCGGTTTTGTGTTGAGGGGAGGGGAGAGGGGATCTGGTGGTTCTTTCTTCTCCTTGATCAGTCTTTTTAGCTTCTTTCCAAGTTCTACTCACCCGTGAGGGTGTTAGATTTATGTAGCGTTTCTGGGTCTTCTCTGGGTTTGGCTGGTGTCTCTTTATAGGCGGCTTGTCTTTTGGGAGAGTTGATACTAGCGTCCCTTCACCGCCATGTTGATGACGTCAACCTCCTTCAGTCCCTTTTATTTTTCATCAGAAACTCCACCCCAAAACGCAAACTTAGCATTTTCCCTGGGGCTATTCATTCTCAACAGCAAACTCCTCCAGGGGGCATTACCTTTACCGGACTTTGGACTCAGCCCTGTTACATTATGACTGTGGAACCAGACTCTGACCCTGTGGGAGCCCTACGATTGGGGCAGCATGCCTACTGAGCTCGCTTCTGTCCCACTCCTGGAAGAGATCAAAGAAAAGCCAGGCCAAGCCAGGATGGGCTCCATAGAAAGCCCTTCAGCAGAAAGAAGGACTTTAGAACAAACTCACAAATCCTCTGGGAAGGTAAACCAAGGGCATGTATACATTCCAGTCCCGCAAAGCAGCAGCTGAGGCAAGGGTGGGACAGCAATGGCTATTCCGGGCAGCCACAGTGTTAAGTAGGTACACGTGTGTCAGCTACACACAGTGCCATCTTTGAACCAAGTACAAATTATTATCAGAGTGTGAGTCTAAAGGTCTGGATATTGCCCTTCCCACTGGGAGGACCAAGCTTCATAGATCACGACCCCAAAAGGAAGAAACAGGGAGGTGGGGAGGGAAGTAAAGACAACCTAAGCACAGAATACAGATTTCTGTGGAACGAAACCAGAGTGACGAACATTCACTCCAAACGAGATCGAGTATTGAAGCCCTAGACCCCTCTCCTACCTCCAGCTCACACCAAGAAAAACTAGGGTAAATTCCCCACTGCCCAAACCACATGCACATGCATAAATACCTATAAATAAGGTATGTGCATGCCCATCTCAGTACAAGATGAAAAAGCAAAAGGACAGAAGTCCTGGGACAAATATAAAGGAGACAGAAATAGAGAAACTATCTGACAATGACTACAAAACAACAGTAATGAAAGTGTTAAATGAGATATTGGATGGTCTGTCTAAGACAGAGAGGCAAACACAAGATCTCCAGCAGGAGATTCAGGGACAAAGACATTTATTCACTAGGAGATTGAAGATATAAAAAGATGACAAAAAGCGATTCTGAATGATACAGAGACACACCTAGTGTTTTAACTAGAATCAAAATGGCAGAAGAAAAAACTTCAGCTGTAGAAGACTCAAATGAACAAATTACATATTTAGAAGAAAAGAACAGGTCAAGACAAAGGAAAAATGAGGAAACTGAGAAATATGAGCCTCAATTAGAAGAGGAAACCTGCAAGTATTTGGGATCCCAGAAGGCAAGAAAAAGAAATAGTAGAAATGTGTCGTGCAACCATCCCAGGCCAGATAGGGTCATTGTTGATTCATGCAGATGAAAAGAGAATTTTGGAGCCTTTGGTATCTCTAACATGCCTTTAAAGCTGGAGCAGGGGACCAGACATAGGCGGAGAGGCAGCAACTGTGCTCCCTAGACTCCAAGTGACACTGCCATCCTCTTGAGTGCCAGACCTGAGGAGTTTCTTTTATCCCTTGCTCGACCCAGTTATCTGCATTTACACATGTGCAAGCCCCATGTTCTCCAAGTCCAGGTATCCATAATCACAGGCACACCAGCCTAGGCAGAATGCAAGATCGCAGGTGGTAGCTGCAGAGGACAGCAGCAGAAGAAAAGCCTGATGAACTCCATTTTCCCTACAGAACACTATTTTAAAAAATTAACTGAGGACTTCCCAAATCCATATGGAAGTCCAGCAAGAGAGCACACCTAAATGCTTGAATGCAAAATAATCTACACCCAACATAGGGCAGGAAGACTCTGGGAGCACAAGTTCTCCATGGAGCTGCACAGATAGGTCTAAAGGGAGGGTGTTCTGGAGCCTTTGGGGGCTTTTTGGGCTTTTATTGGTCTCTTGTAGAGAGGCAATCTGGTACAGGGCAGGCAATGGGGCCGGGGGGGGGGGGGGCGGAGGGCCAGGAGGCTGGCAGGCCTCCCAGTACCCAGCAAATCTTCACTCTCAGGCTCTCTGGTGGCATCTTGTGGCCTCTGCTGCACCCCAAATGGTCCTCTGCTTTTCTATTCTCTCTGTTCCTTGCTGCTGCTGGTGCTGCTGCTGCTGCTTATAAGCCCAGTCTCTAGCCCATGTGACCCACTCACACAGGCCCATACCTTGCTCCAGGTGCCCGCCATCAGGCATGTGTGTAGGCCTGCAGAGGTCCATCATTGAGGGGAGGGCAGAAAAACCTGATGACTCCAATTACCCTACACCCAGACACATCATTGTCGAGCCATTAAAAATCAAAGACAAAGAAAAAAATTTGTAAGAAGCAAGGAAATATAAAATAACTTATAAGGGCTCCCAAATTAGGATTGCCCCAATTTCAGTCCAGACACTCAAGAAGAGAGTGGAAGTGAAACTGGAGACCCTCTTGTCCCCTTCCCACTCCTTAGCTCCCCCATCCTTCACCCCTGCTTTGTGGCTCCAGCACTTGACCCCAGGGCACTGCTTGCAGGCAGTGCAAGTGGTGGCAGGTGGTGGGCCTTTTACTGCTGCCACCAGTGACCCCCTGGGGTTCAGGCTGCTGGCAGAGGCCAGCAGTGATGGCAGGTGGCAGCAGTGCCCTACCACACCACCCCAGGACATGTAGCCCTGGGGCTCCACAGGACCAGCTCCAATGGCTGCCTCCAGCTGCAGACAGTGGAGAGGCCCGTGGGCTTGGTGCCTGGATCTTAGAATGGACTGATCAGGTGAGAGCTATGAGCTGATTAATAAGCATTCCAATCAGAGGGGTAGGTGGGGGACTCTGAAGGAGGAGATAAGGGAAGGCAGAAGCCAGCTCAGGGAAGTGCTTGCTCACTGACTGAACTCTTGGACTTGCCCATGCTGGCTCACTCGGACAGGACTTGCTCGGATGGCTGCACTCCTGCACCCTCTGGATATGTTCTGATTTGCATGCTCGGACTCACTAGGACTGGACGCTTGCTCACTCAAACTGGTTGCTCTCAGATGCATCCAGCAGCCGACTTCCAAAGAAAGAAGCTGAAAAGCTTCACAGAGAAACCAATGAGTTTCTGTAGTGCCAGCAGGGCACAGTGCCGTTTCCCATGATTCAGGCAGATAGGTAAAGGAAGAGTCCTGGAGCCCTCAGTGGCTTTTGAAGGTTTTTAATTATCCCTTGTAGTGAGACAACCAGGTACAGGGCAGGTATGCTGGCCTCCTGGCCCCTGGCAAGTCTTCACGCTCTCTGGGCTCTCTGCTACTGCGCTACTGCTGCTGCTTCTTCTTCCACTTCTGCTGTTGCCCCTGCCTCTGCCTCCACCACTTCTGTCCCGGTCTTGCACTGCCACACTCTTCTCACTTCTGTGACGCCGCCCTTATATCCTCGGCCTCCAGGCCCACTCATGCAAAGTCACGCACGCGCCCACTCACGCACGCGCACACCATCACAAGGCACACGTGCAAGACCGCAGGTGTCCATCATTAAATCTAATGATGGTAGAGCGGAAAATCCTGACCACTCTTTCACTTACCCTACAGCTTCTCAGAGGCTCTGCTGGCCACATCTGCCTCCCGTCTGCCTCTGACATTGTCTGGAAGGAGTACCAGGCCTCGGTCTGGTGGCTCAAAAAGCTGTTTGTTGCTGGTATGGGCTAACAACTTACAAAATATTGTAATGCTAGTGACCAGGTGACTGGCACTGCTGGCAGTGCTCTCCAGCACTGTTGATGTGTGATAGGCACTCTGTGTCTGGGGTCACCTCTGAGAGCTGTCAACCATCTGGTGGCACCATCTCCCAGTGCTGCTGCCTTCATTGCCATCTAGTCTGGCATCCATCCCTACCTTCAGACCACTGCTGGGGGCTGCTGCAGCAGCGTCTCAGCAGCCCCACCTGTGAGCGCCTCCTGCTGCGGTGAGTTGGATCCTGCAGTGAGCCACTTGCTGCCGTGCCACGAGCTCCAGGTCCTCATTGGTAGGATGGTGCCATCTTGGATGAGCAAATTTTGTTTAGGAATTTTGGACACCATGGACACTAACTGGGGTAAAATAGTGGGCCACTTATAGCCTTGAAAACTCCTTGTTTCCCCTGTTTGTTAAATAAACCCCATTGTTCTTCCCTGAGCCTGAGTGGTCTAGCAATTGTGCACATGGATAAAGACCCCACAAACAATGACCTGTCCTCTATTGGGCACCATCCTTAATGGCTATATCCCCCTCTGGAAGGCCTGTTTCAGAAGGAAATATTTGCAATCCTAAAAAAAAAAACAAAAAACAAAAAAAAAAACTGTTGGTCAAGAATTTTCTATCCTGCAAAATTATGCATAAAGTATAAAGTAATAATAAAGGTTTTCTCAGGCAAACAGAAGCTAATGTAACCAGTGATTGAAGCCAAAGACTGTTACAGGTGGTGCTGGTGAGGATAGATAGCAGCAGGAAAAATGCTAAAAAGTATCACATTTGGGGGTAGAGTGACTGAAAAGAAATATAAGGGATTGTAGAAGGAGCCCCAGATTATTATTTAGTATTCTGGATTTAGCATTTGAAGATTCAGAGTTTTGGATTCAGCATTTGAGGGTTCACCATTTCCGAGGTCAGCACTGATCTTCCAGAAGGCTGTTGTGGGCCTCTAAAGGTGGAGGCTTCCAGCAGCCAACCTCAGAGAGGAAAAGTTTGGAGACTTTGCAAGTAGTAGAGGGACTGAAACTGTTCCTGTTTTTGCTGCCATTACAGTCTAGCAGAAAAGGTGAAGACACGGAGACAGATGCCTCACTGAGCTGTGTGAGTGTGGCCGTTTGTCAGGTATTTCAGCCACTGCAGCTGCTGTTTTGAGTGTCACTTGTTTGGTGCTGTGCTGCGGCATCTCAGCAGCTCCAGGAACATCTCCTGTTGTGTCTTCTGTTGTCTTTGTGAGTATAAACCTGGCCTATAGTCTGGCTGCTGCATGTCTACAATGGTGGGAAGACACCATCTTGGGCACATGGCCTATTCGGGAGAGGAGCTCCTCATTCTCAGTGGTAGAAAGATGCCATCTTAGATACTTTTTGTTTAGGACTTGAAAACACTGCACACTACTTCAGGTGAGATAAACAGCCATTTTGGCCCAGTAACTCTTTGTTTTTCCCTGGTTTGTTAAATAAAACTCACTGTTGTTGTTCTCTGAGCATTAGTAATCTTATGCATGCAGGTGAAGAACTCACACAGTGACCAATAAACTATATGGGCAGTATTCTTGGCCAGTTTAAGTGCCCCTTGCTGCCCTGCATCACTAATGGAGTTTGCCACCACCATACCCACTCTTCAAGTACTACTAAAGGGAGTTCTTCTACAAGAAAAAGAAATGAAGCACAAACTCCTTATCAAAATGACAAGAGCAGTGTAACACCAGTATCAAGAGCAAGAACATTATGAGTCAACAACATCAAATACTAAGGGAGAGGAAGAAATAAGTAGAATCATTAGAACTAATGTCAGAGAGCAGATAACAGTTCATAAAACTTAAAACACTATTTCAAATAAAACTCCATGGTAACCAGTAACCAAAAATCCAAAATAGACACCTGCTGATGAAGAAGCAAAGAAATTGATAGAATACAAGGAAAGCCATCCAGAAAAAATAGTGAGAAACAAAGAGAAAAAGAAACAACAGAAAAACAAACAACCAAAAATCAAAAACAAAATGACTGAAAATAAAAAGTTCAGATCAATAATGGACATAGGCTAACAATGTGGGTAAAAAAATTCCAGTTAACATTACTTTGTTTACAAAAGACCCTTTTAAAATCAAAAGAATAAAGCTAAAAATAACAAGCTGGACTAAGGTCATAATGCAAATATCTCAGAGTAAATAAGGTACTGCGATTCTCATATCAAATAAGCTAGACTTTCAACTCAAAAAGGTAGTCAGGCACAAATATGGACACTTTAATGATCAAGGGACCAACTCACCAGGGAGATATAACTCTTATTAATATTTAGCTCCAAATACAGATACACCTAGTTATAAAAAGCAATTATTGACTGACCAAAATAGTATATCAACAAAAATACAATTGTTGTTGGAGACTTCAACACACCCACTGACACAAAAAGATAGATCATCCACACAAGTAATTAACAAAGAAATAAAGCTCTTAAATGAAATATTAGATCACGTGGACTTACTGGGTATCTACAGTTTTTCACCCTAAAAGCCATGAATATACTTTCTTCTCCAGTGTACATGGAACATTTTCAAGAACAGATCATATACCGGGACATAAAACAAGTCTCAGAAAATATATGAAAATAGAAAATATATCATGCAGCTTCATAATGCCATAAACACTAGACCATAATACTATAAAGCTAGAATTTAATCATAAGAGGAATCCTGGAATAAATCAAAATATGTGGAGACTAAATAAAATGCTTTTGAAAAACTCTTGGGTAAATGAAGAAATCAAAGAAGATATAAAAAAATATCTAGGAACTAGTGAAAATGGAGAGACAAGCTACCACACCCTATGGGATGCTTTAAAAACAGTACTATGTTCATAGCAATAGAGGCCCACGTAAAAATTAAGATCACTATTTAATAATCTAACTCTACAGTTGAATAAACTAGAAAAAACCAACAAAAGCACCCAAAAACCAGCAGAGGGCAAGAAATATTAAAAAGCATAGGTAAATGAAATAGAAAACAAAAAGACATCCAACCAGGAGTTGGTTCTTTGAAAAAATAAAGTCTTGCACAAATGTCCTCAGAGTATGAAACCATGAACTCAACCCTCACATGTTCCACAATGTTCATAGCATTGTTTACAATAGATAGGGCATGGAAGCAACCTAAATGTCCATTGGTGGACAACTGGATCAAGAAGATGTGAAATATCCACACTATTGAGTCCTAATCAACTAGAAAAAAGAATGAAATGCAACCATTTTCAACAACATGGAAGGAGTCTGGGTGAATTATGTGTAGCAAAGTAAGACAGAACAATTAAAAACTAATACTGGACATTTACATAATCAATGATTCAATAAAGTAAAATGCTTTCAAAAACCAGTGGACATCAATAAACACCGTGAGGGCTCTGAGGTTAAGAGGGAGAAGGAGGGAAAGGAACAGGTGGTATAAGAAGTGAAAAAAAAATAAAATAAATGAGAAAAAATGGCTTGTGAGAGATTGAGAACACAATTAAAGTGGTAAAATAAATAAATAATATAGTGATGCAAGATGTTAATGTTGGGAGTGTGGCTGAAGAGCGCATGCAATCTCTGTACATCTTTGTAACTTCCTGCTAAAGGAGCAGTTCCTGAGTAATCCTCTCCCACGTCCATCTTCTCCCTTGGTGATGTGGAAAAAAAGCAGGAAGACTCTAAGTTTAATAATTGCATAAAATACTATTTGATGAGATACAATAATTGATACCATAATTGATACCATAATTGATGCTATAATGAGATACTATAATTTTTAAAGTACTTTTGTTTCTTCACATTTATTTAACTTTTTTTAAATTTAAGGCCTTTATTAACAGGTACTTGAGGTTTGTTGACCTTTTTGAAGAAAATCAAGTCGTAAAGTTTTATTACAAATTAAAAATGAAGTACTTAAATACCTCAACTTGACCAGATATGAAGCAGTTTAAAAAACTTTAAGGTGTATTGAGGGGGGAAAAAAAACCCAGGTATTTTAAAAACACATTTGTCATTACCAAAAGGAGACAGACATCTTTAGGTAAAAATAATAAAAACCTGATGCTATGTAAATAATGCAGATAGTTGCAGTTATCTGGTCAGTGGGCAAAAAACAAGTACTAAAGTCTTCAGCTCCAGTTTTCTGTTCATTTCTTATTGGTGGAGTTTCATATTAATTTCTTCTTGCTGGAAGACGAAACTGGACGATGGTAAAGATGGTAAACTAACATTTACTTAGCCTGGCACTGCTCAGCCTCAGCGGCAGAGGAATTCTCAGCTGGTGGATTGGCTGCTTTTATCTTTGTTGCTCTGTGGTTTAGGGTTTTCTGGGCATCTGGGACAGTAATTGAAGTTGAGGGGTACCAAGGATGAGGTGGCTGCTGACCTTGAGTCTCATCTAATTTTCCTTATCTTCTTCCTCTCCCTCCTCTCTGGGTTGTCTTTGGAGAAGAGGGCCCCAGAGTGTATTAACCCAGATACATCCTGTCTCACCCTTCTACCTTATTCTCCTGCACCCTGGTTGGCAGCACCCTCCATCACTTCTCCCTGCCCAGGAGGCTCAGATGCTCTGGTCCAGCTCACAAAGTCACCACGTGGAGTCAGGTGGGAACTGTCACCTGCAGTAGGGCAGGCGCTTTTGTGCCTGGGCTTGGGCAGCACCCTCGGATCGCTCGTTCTTTTCTTCGCTCTCACAATCTGGTCATTCTGCTGGTAGTGCATGGCGTACCCACAGGATGCAGAGCGCCTATAATGGTTACAGTCTGCTGCGTATTTGTGGCCTCACCAGCGCCTGTCACATTTGCCCTCCGCACCCGTTTCTCCTACGTCATGCTCCAAGATCTCTCTATCGCCTGCACTGCGAAGGAATTTCCTGGGGTTATTTCTCTTTATGGCCGCCTGGTGTACAAATACAACTGTCTTGATGTATTTTTGTTGAGGAAACCACCTTCCCTTACATTGAACCATTTTGCTGTTCCCAAAACCTTCCTTGCGGATCCCCTTTCTGTCCTAGCACAGCCGCCTCTGATGTGAGGCTGCGGGGGTCCGCGACTTCCTGCTTTCCCGGGCTTGGTGTGCGAGGACCTGAGGGGCAGCGGCGGGGCGCAGCTGGGTCACCGCATCGCTGCTCCTGGCAGCAAGGGTGGTGAACCCTATGGCTGAGACAGCTGAGGCTCCTTGGGCTGGCAGCTCCACGGACAGCACAGGGCTTCCTGTCGCGCCATCTTGCTGGCATCCCTTTTGTGAGTTCATCTTGTGTCCTGTGTCTAGGAGTTTGTGAACAGATTCCTTGATATTTTCTAAGTGGATTATCATCTCCTGCTAGATTCCTCTCCTCTCTTGTTCCTTTCATGTCCTCAGAGTCCAGGGAACGCTAAGGTATGTCATGGAGACCCAGTGATATTTTGGGGGTTTGGAGAGAATGGTGAAGGAACATATACTTTTTAACTTACAAAGAATTTGTGTCTTACATGTAGAGTCATGCTGTTCTCAGTAGATCACCAGAGGGTAATAAGAAGATGATGAACTATTTTACTAACTGCTAAGAATGTTCCTTTATTGCTTATCATTAATCCATGTTTTATTTGATATCTCTAAATGTATGACTTTCATTTCCTTGCCTTAAATTTTATTTTATTTCTCTCTTCTGGGTTCTTCTGTTCTATTTTTATCCTAAACTGTTCTCTGTTTCTCTATCACAAATTCCAGTATTCTGGATTCCTATTCTCACAGCATGAATTGGTAAATCAAATCTAATCATATATAGGTATCAACCAAAAATATTAGGTGGTTGGCATATCAAGTACCACCAAAGCAAGAAGTCTGGCGGAGCTGACAGGGGCAGACAGGTAGGCAATCAGGCAGGCTGGGAAAGCCAGGGATTGCTGGACTTGGGCACAGCGCCCCTGCAGCTATATGGACACCTGGGACAAGAGAAGCCAGGGATAAATGAGCAGCGTCAACTGAGGAGAGACCGCAAGGGGACTCGAGACCGAAAATGCCAGAGAGAGGTCAGCGAAAGTGCACAGACTTGTTGGGGTGTTGCGGGGCGGGGGCCTCAGTTGCCTGTCTCCCTCCAGCACCCCCTGCCAGGCCATGCCTGCCTCCTTACATGCAGCCTCCCTGCCTGGTGTGCCTGTGTGCCTGGTTCCCCAAGAGAGCATTAAAACCTGGAAAATCCACGGAGGGCTCCTGGACTCTCCTTTCTGTCTGCCTAAATCAACAGTGAACCTGCATGCTGGCACTAGAGGAAGGTAATAGGAATAAGTCACAGAAATTTTGAGAGATCCAAGTGAAATCATTCATGTGGAGTCTTTGTACATTTTAAGCAGTTGCCTTTTTTTTTTTTTTAAATATGATGAGAATGGCAGGTGAGCTGTACTTCCACTAGAGGAGTGGAGAGATATAAGGAATCAATGTAATGGGTGTCTGCATTTTCAAATCTCAGGATCAGTCATTGGGGTGGGTGGGAGTCATTTGATCCACAATTGGTCAGAGCACATACTTTATACCAGGACTAAATATCCTACAATCCCTCTCCTCGCAACAACCCCTGCAAGGTAGCTTTAGATTATATGAGATTCGGGTGAACTTTAGATGTATATCTAATTACTTATTCTACCGGTCATAGTCTTTCCTCCACATCTGATATATTGTTCCTATTCTCATGTCTATTTCCCTTATGCAATTTATTGGACATTCTCCATAATTATCTAAGCTGTTTAACTACGTACCTCTAAAGAGGACCCCTGGTCATCTAGGAATGGAGTCCTTCCACAGGAGACAGGCAGATAGATGTCAAATGTTAGCTTATTTCTGATTCTGTTGAATTAGGCAGCCTCACCCAGGCAGGGCTGGATAGTTGAAGCTCCCTTTTAGGACAGAGCTGGTGCATTTGCTCTTACCAGGTGGCAAGCAGGCTGATATAACTGGTGGGCAGATTTGGAAAGAGGAGAAGTCTAGGGGCATAGTCAAATGATGCTCATTTTCTTACTACAAACTCATCAGCTTTGTCATTCCCTCTGGGCCAGATGCTGTGGAGAAAGTGAGACTCTTCATAGAAATATATAGAGCGAGGAAGGGAGGCCAAGGATCCCAGCTTGAATTTGACCAGAAGACCACCCACTGTGTGGAAACAATGGGAAAAACTGCTTCCCCTCACTCCACCCCTATCTTTTTAGTAGCCTCCCCCAGTCTTGATATTGAGGATTCTACTTTGACCTCACCTGACTATTTGTCTTGGTCCTCAGCCTCAAGAATCTCAGCCTAGGCTACAAATTAAAGTCACCTTCTAGATTATTCCAACACTCAGGCCCCTCTCCACAGTTCCTGATTCAATTGGTCCAGGATACAGTAGTGTTAAACTCTCCCTGGTGATTCTAAAGTGCAGCTCAGGTTAAGGACCAATGATCTAATGGTTTGGGTCTCATCAAACCATTTTCACCTTCATTTGGCCAATATAAAATGTAGGTGTAAAATGCAGGTAACACCACCTGTGAAGTTCTCCAAAGGAAGGCGGCGTCTGATAAAGATGTCAGCAGCACTGCAGCAAATTCTTCCTAAATTAAAGCCAGAATGTCCTGTTTTCCTTCTCAACTAATGCTTCTCTATGTAAAAGTGTGTTTTTAAGAAAGCTATATTTGGCCCTTTAGTGCTCAGCTATTCGTTTTCTTGAAAGGGAATAAGCGGAAAGGTTTCTTCCTTCTTATAGAAATGCTCTGATTTGACTTTGCCCTCAGCCCATCTGCATCCAGTCATTATGAAAATCCAGTGAAAGACATTCCATGACCTAAGCTCAGTGCATTCATCTCTTTAGTGTCCATAACCTAACTCCCAGGTACTGAGTCAGTCTTCCAATGGCTACGTGGTCAGGGAGAATGAAATCTATGACCCCGGCACTTAAAAGAAGGAGACTTGGTACAACCCTTAAAATACAATTCTCTCAGCTGAAGTGTACCCACCTGACTCCAGCCTATTCAGAGACAGCCCCACTAGTGAGTCTTCATCACCCATGGTGGCTTCAGGAACAGCTGTCTTGATGCATATGTCTCTCTGATAACAGAACCCATTTAACTGCTCCCAGCCTAGAGGAATGATTTTGTGGGGGTAATAATTCCCAAGAATGGCTTTGCCAAAGTTACAACATGCTGAGAGGGAGCAAAATACGAACTTGCATAAATTAGTCTGCTAGGTACAGTTTGCTCTAAGTCAGTTTTCTATTATACCTGTAATAAAGTTTTATCATACCATAATCAGTCTTGGTGTTTGGTTGCATAACTAGCTGAAAGGCAAATGTATCTTTGCTTAATTGTGAATTTTGCTTTAAGAACTATACCTATAACTTTATGAAACCCATAAAGACATATTTCAGAGATAGAAAAAAGCTTTTATTTCAATTTCATTTTTATGAGATTTTAATTTCTGCTCTATCCCATTGGCTTTTAATAAAATACCACTTTTTGCAATAATCAAATAATATGTAACTGATTTTCTTTTTTGTCCAGCCTTTGTTTTTTGGAAACTATGTCACCTCAGGTCTGTCATTTTTGTTGGGGCTGTGGGGAAATCATTGCTGTAATCAAAGTAACTAACTTTGAAGATCATACCATGAAGAATTTCAGTGGCAAGGATCCTAAGCCAGGTAACCATATGTGCACGTTTATTCTAGAGGAATAGAATCATAACACCTCCCATGTAAGGACTGGAGATAAAAATATGTAAAATACTTAACATCTATGGGGCAATCAAATAATGGGCAACTGAAATAAGTTATTTTTTCTTCTGGGTTGTCTCAAAGTCCTTGGGAAAGATGAGTCACCATCTGAGATTAAAAGATAAAACAGAACAGCAAATTGTAAGAACAATTTTGAACTCATCCTCCAACAGGTAAAGTTCACACATTTTAAGTTGCAGAAGTCATATTTAGGACCTGCTAAACACAGACCTTCAGAAATCTCCACCAGCCCCACATCTCTCAGGTCAGTCCGGACCAATGGAATTACTGGCTACTAAATTGGAGGTTAAGGGGAAGGTATTCATTTGTGTTTGGGGGAGTACATACATATATTCAAAATTATAATTGTCATACAAGGCCAATTTTGTGGGGGGGTTTTCCGGTAAAGATACTGGAAGTAGTTGTTAGGGAGAAGGGAGAAATAAATGTTCTTTTCTTGGAATAGGCAAGGAAAACCAGGAATTCTTTTCCTCAGAAGCACTTTCTCACCAATTCAAGAATAATTTTTGCTTTAGTTCCTCCTTCGGGTAAAGAATATATTTGGTGTGGTAAGCATACTGGTAATCCCTAACTTCATGCCATTATCAATTTATGAAATCAAATTTAGGGAAAAGGAGTTTTTCAGTGAAGATAGAGGAAGAGTTTCTAGAAAAAATGGACAAAGGAAAAATTGGAGGGAAAAGAGATCAGCCTCTCACAGTCTTTTATCTTCATCTTTTGTTACTCTCTCATTAATACTATCTTAATTATTTGAGTTTTTATGGCTGCTTTGCTCTTTGGAGCCCACTAACTCATCTCCCTAGAATTCCTAAGCATACAATTCTTCATTTTCTCCTTCGTAAACCTTCACTTTTCTATGTAAAAATAAAAGGTTATGAAAGGCAAAGAAAGAAGCATTCATTTGAATAATGAAATTTGTTTGAGTCCTGAAAAATGGTAGGTATTTCAGTATACTTTACTTTAAAAATGATGACCTTTGATGACCAAACAGTAAAGGCATCCAAAGCTTACCACTTCTAGTGACAGTGGCCAAGCTCTGTCAGTGGAGGTGTCAAGCTACTGAGACTAGAAGGGTCATGCAATTTTAAAAGCTGGAAGAACCTTGTCTAGAACAGACAGCTCCACTATTCAGAAGCTCCACTATTACAAAAGTTATAGTGTGTGTGAACTGGAAGAGATTGCCTCGTTTCACTTCCCATTACACAGATGCATGAACTGAAAAAAAATTCGATATAGTCACATGATTTGCTCAAGGTCAAATTCCCAGTGAGTGGCAGAGACTGCCTCAGACCCAGACTGCTTAATCTCAATAGTGTCAGTTTACTAAATATTTATTAAATACGTGTTTGTGATAGGCTCGATGGTAAGTCCTGGCTTGAGAGAGCATACTGGGAGGGATAACACATCGCCCCTGCCTTTTGGGATTCAGGATCTTGTTGTAGAGAAAAATACATTCTCAAATACTTTCAATACGATGTGATTTGAAATAGCAGAGTGACTATGCAGCTCTGGGAAGAACAGAGAAGAAAACAATCTTTGGCTAAGAGAAGTTGAAGGTTTTCCCGTCACACCAGTGCTTCTTTTACCCCATTTGTTATTTTCTTCCATGGGAGAAAATCAACATTGCTGGACTGTTTCAGTGGGTGAGTAAGACCAGAAAATTGGGCCCTGAACCAAAAAGCAGGGGGACCCATGCATGCTAGGTAACATGGGGCAAATGACTTTCCTTCCCTCTTCCCTTCCACCAGATAGTCTTCCCAGGTGCTATCCTTAGGTCTCCCTCCCACAATTCCTCCTAAAGAGAGGAGGAGAGACAGCCACTGTTACTAGAGGGAGATACATCAAGGGCCTCTGCAGCTCTGCCATGGGTGGGCAGTGGTAGGAGAGCTGCAGAAGGTTGACCAATAGATCAACTGGGGCAGGTGGAGTCAGCAAGAGACAGAAGGCACACTAACAGGAGCCCAGGGAAATTGTGCCAACTCTCATTGATGGTCTTAGAACCCCTAAGTGCCAACTATTCTACCCCAAAACATGTTTGAGAAGACACCTGCTTGCTCACGAAGTCGTTTCAACATCTCTGCACACTGGGTCATATGTTCATATGGTAAAGAAACTCTGCTTTTCTAAAATAGGAAGTAAGTTAAATCTCTATGAAGCTCTTCACAAATCTTCAATAAGCCCTGAATTAAAATGCTTTTAAAAGTATGACTAAAGTTGCAATCAGTGTTGCATGATTGGTTAAATTTGATTCTTATTTTTCATATTTCAAAAAAAATCCTTATGTTTTTAATAGCTCATTGAACTGTCTTGGCAATAAAAAGATCAGCATATCTAGGAATGAGTGATAACCATATGATTCTTGGGTATTATATTTTGATGATGCTTTCTAGTGTTTCAAATTACCAAAATAAACCCCCCCACACACATAAACATTCACATACACGCGCACTGAGCTCAAAACTGCCAGTTTTTGTCTTGATGGCTACATTGAGAGTTTAAACATCATCATTAAAATTTTACAGGTGACATATCAGGAAAAATTAAGCCCAGCAGTTGTGTTGAAAGTAAAACAGCCCCTCATTATGAATTAAATTGTGTGCTGGGTATGAATGCTAGTGACCTCTAGAAAATGAACCACTGACCCATAAATGGATGAGAATCAGCCAGAGCAAATGAGGCAGAAGTTTTCCCAGCATAACTGTGCATGCTGAAAGGAAGATTCTTGTTATAATTAAAAGAGATAGAGTGGTCAGTAGGGAACATTTAACAGGAACAAACATGATAACATTACCGAACTGTTTTTTCTAGTCCATCTTTCATCCTTATGTTATACCATCTATCTGGGTTTTAAAAGCAACACATACATTGCACATAAAAATAACACACATAAGCATGTAGAGCAGAACTAAGCAAAAAATTATTTAGAATATGGACACTCTCAATGCTCTGAGAAAATCTCTATCTAAATTTGTACTGTCCAATCTGATTGCTGTTAGCCACATTGAAATGGCTAGTGAACACTTAAAATGTGGTTAGTCTGGATGGAGATGTGTTAAAAGTATAAAATAGTAGATTTCAATGACATCCCACCAAAAAAAAATAATGTCTTGTTTCTAATGACTGCTTTTTCTCTATAGCTACTAGCATGTTGAATAGTACATATGAAACTTGAATTTATAGCTTGCATTATGTTTCCTTTGGGCAATATTGACCTAATTGAACATGTTGGTGAATGAGGTATCATTTATCAATCCAATAGAATTGAAATAAAAATTCATATTAATTGACAATGTGACAACTGGCCACAAAAGCGATTGATAATTTTATGAGTCAACTTTTCCATTCCTCCTACACTGGTACGTTTCCACAAATCCAAACATTTGCTTAATAACTTTCTAAAGGGAAAATGAGAAAAGGTAGTTCGAGATATGAGTTGGGTTCTGGAAGAAACAAAAGAATTATCTATCCTGGACTCCGGAGGTGATAGCTCTTGCTTGAAAGAAGCTGTCATTGAGAAGACAGGGCCAGGCCTCTGCTGCTTTTATATTCATAGAGCCATACTTCTCTATCGGGAAGACCTCTGGCAGACTCCCTTCTTTACAAATATGTTGATGAAGCTTCACTGATGGGCTGATGTCAGTTTGGAAAGGAGGCTATAGCCCTTGAAGGTAATATTGCAATGTGAATGTAAACTTAAGAGGGCACAAATGCCACATGAGCCACTGATTAAGAATTTCTAACACTGAAAATGGTGGGGGTTTTTAGATGAACATTCTGCTCTTTCAGGGAGAATTTGATCTATTTATTCTATAATTTCCCCAATTGTCCTGTTTCATTGAAATAGGTACTTTCATGCTTAAGCAGAGAAAAGTTACATTGTAGGTATACTTTGCTGGGTCTTATAGAAATAAATAGTGTTTTAACATGTCTAGGATGCTATACAGAGAGGGTTTTCAACACGGAACAAATAAGCAAATCAAAATTTTCTTCACTAGGCTGGGGGAAATGTTCAGATTATGCTGGGAGACAGATGAAGTTGTTATTTAACCCTCACTGTCTCTGCAAATCCTCAAGAAGGTGAAGGAGGAACATCTGATTAGGACATCATAGACAGTGCCAGCATGTAACAGGGCATAGAAAGTTATTCACAGACTTTCACAGACACACATGCAAAGGAGTGTGGCCATGTGAGGGTTAAAAGAGACAAAACATGTGCAGCACTGAGTGTGCAGGAAGTGTTCAGAATACAGGTTATCATCTTGAAAACATGTCCTGTGGCCTGAGTAAAGTTTATCTCCCTTTCACTGTCAAAATGCAAATACTCCAGAAAATTCACTCTAAGCACCCTGCTTTTGTCTAAATTCATTTGTATAAAGCTTTACTCACGCTCTATTTGCCAATGACTCATGGTTAAATCATTTCACTCATCTTTTTCCTTTTTTCTTTTTAATACAATTGCAAATCATGTCACAATCTGCTTTGTTCTCCACTCCCTCCCCGCAGAAAAGCTAAGCAACTCTAACATCCTCATAACCTTAATGAACTAACATCATTCAGAGAAAGTTTGTATCCACTTCATCAACTGTAGTTAATAATTTCTTGAAATGATGAATACTAATTCTTTGGAATTTTCTGGAGTCCTATGAAAATTCATATCACTTAACTTATGTGAGTTGAAGATTGGTGTCCAATGACTACTAAGAAGATATAAGGATTGTTGCAGAAATATAAATAGGCCAGCACTGAAATTTAATTAACACTGCATATGTTAATAATAAGTTCAATTAATTTGGCCTTATACCCATGCTAGAGAAAAAAATACTCAGACAAAATAATAATTCATTTTAAATGCTTCAATTGGTAACCTCCTTTCCTGAAGAGTGATTTATGCAGTAATTTACTGGCTGTGTCTTCATAAGATTGTTCTAAGTCAACCCTTTTGAAATAATCATAATTTCTGAATGTGTGTTATGAGAGATATAATAAATGACTTCTTATTAATTTTTATTTAATGAGTTACCTATTTACATGGTAATTTTTTTTTAATTCTCTCAAGATAAACAGTTTGTAAGTACTGTGGACAACACCTCCATTTCACAAAAACCACGATAAGAGTATCTACCTCATATTCTGTACATGATTTGAAGATCAATCGTCTGCAGATATTATAAACTAAAAAGGCATCTAAATTTTTATAGCCTGGAGATACCAAATTGGTTACAAACAAAACAAAACAAAACCAGACTATTTATGAGCAGAAAATGTCCTAGTAGGAATTACAGGGAATGTGTAGGAAACAAAGTCACAGGAAACAAAACAAAGGTGGAGAGATAGTTCAGGTTGGTTAAGGAGATTCATGACACTTAAAGAACAAGACACATTATGAGCATCTCTCACAGCTTCCCTATTTCTCCCAGTCCCCCACTTGTAAAAAAGACCCCATATTTTCTCACGTAAGTTTTAATATTTAAGAATTTTAATTGCTTATCTTTTCTAAAATTCAATTACACAGCAACTCAGTAACTATATGCTGTAATAAAAATAGCCATGATGAAATGGTAAACTTAGAAAAATAATAAAAACTAAGAAGAAGAAATTACTATTATGAAGGAAGAAATTACTCCTAGCTGTTTTAAATAGTTCGCACCTATTTAGAAAGCCTTGGAATAAACAGAGGAAGGCTTTTAAAAATAATTCCCTGCAGCACTTGGAAGTGAGCCTACGGTATTAAATAATTCAAACGCAATTGTTACTTACAAGAGAAGCGAAACGGTCTCGCTCCTAAGCCGCAATGTCTTATGCCCTCTCCGTGGAAAAGCCCGTACTGCATCTCACCCATGAACTTGTCCAACTCCTGCCCTGAAGCATTGACGAGCAGAGCCCCTGTTTTGCAGAGGAATGTGGCTTTAATCCACAGCGGTGTCCCCAGAGCAGTCACAACTCCGAGGGCGCACAAGAAACTTAGCACCCCGGCCATGCAAAAAATGATTTTCTTCTGTTGGTTAGGCATGTTTTATGCGGGCGAGGTTAAATACCAAGACCTTTGTGAGCGATGAAAAGTAATGGCCCCTTTGGCTGCATTTATTATAGAAACTGAATAGACAGATCCCACTGAAAATGCTCCTTTTCCATATGGACAAAGGTTCTGCCAGGTTAAATGTCAGTCAAATACCAGGCTGTAGGCTTCTTCACCACACTTACTGAGCTATTCCGCATTCCGTCTCTTCTCCCTAATTTGAAATCTTTGAACTAAGAATCTGTAAACTAAAACTCTTCAAAGTACCTTTGAGTATCTCCTCTGTGTTACTTGGTAACAAAGGTATAAGGTAACAGACGGAGTCCTTCCTACTTGTAACTTGATCAAAACCTGCCCTTTCCTCAGCCTTTTGTTTGATTGGGTGACTTGAAACTTTCAGAAAGAATCTTGGCTCCTGTGGTAAATTTTCAGCTATTTGAGACGTTCAAAAAATTTTTTTTTCATTTTGATGATTTTGTATTTTAAAAATAGGAAAAACTGACTTATAAAAGAACTAAGAAAGATACGTAGATATTATTTCGGAAAAGAAATATCACGTAGAGTTTCATAAAGAATATAAAACTTCAAAGAATTTTGAAGGTAACTTACTTCTTATGCCTCAGAATATTATTCATATTTTGACTCCCTTAAGGAAGTACTGTGCTTTTGAGTTTCTATCTACTAAAAGCTTTGAAAATTATTTAATTTTTAGCAGTAACTGTTTCTTTTTTGAAAAGGCTTAATAATCTTTCCCTAAAATTCACTATTTATTCCCAAATAGTAAATGTGCAACTTTCATAAATACTGATTAGTGATTTCTCTAAGCTCCTATTGATAACACAGTGAAAATGTTCAAAGATAATCAGTCTTCTAATATTTTTGTAATTGACACCAACTTATTGAAATCTGAAACCAGTGGAATCGCACTGTACACTGTAACTGTCTATTATTTGTGGCCGGGAGTGCAGTGGAAGTGCTACCATCACAGAAACCAAGGCACCCACTGGATTCTGTGACTGCATTCACGACTTTTCTGAGGATCATTCAAATTTTTGCCCCATGCAAATTCTTTATTTTATTTAATTGTTTTATAATTTTTATTTTCCTCTTCAGTCTGTGTCTTCTTTCTCCTCTCTCTACTGCTAGAAAAATTCAACTTCTTAAAAAATGCTTTGCCAATCATTCATTTACACAATCATATAATTTTGGAATTACAACTTGACACCTACATATGTGCACATGCTTCATTCACCCTCCACCAAAATAGCCAGCCACCTTCCCTCCCCTCCCCTCTCCTTCCTTCCTTCCATTTCCTTCCATCTTCCAGCATATTTTTCACAGAATCTAAGAATTCTTTATTGTCTTGCCAATTTATTTTCTTGAGACATTCATTAATTGATGTTTTTATTTATTTATTTTGTTTGTTTGGTGGAGCCGGGGAGGAGCTTTGGCTGAAGTAAGAAGATTGTATGTATAGCTATTGGTAATCAATTCATTTTTAAAAATGTTAATTGTAGTAGGATATGATATAGAAATTAATTTTGTGGTAGAAAGTACCCAAGACAAGACCATCCGGGATTATGCTCCTAACTTGTTTTCTTCCAGATCCGTTATTTGGAACCAGTATCATTATCAATGGAGAATTTGATCCAAATCTTTCTTTTCCAGTACACAAAAATACAGAGATGCAGGTACAAATATTTAAATTTCTAAGTGCTTCCTTTTAAACATTTGGCTGTTTTTGGACTATATCAAGGGAATGGGGCTGCAAGAGTCTGAGAAATACCAGAATCTATAAAGCAGACAAGGGTATTGGCATGGAAAGCAGGGATTGAAGTGAGACAACTTGAGGAATGCTCCAGAAGAGCAAGTGACCCAGCAAAGGTAACTGGGTAGAGAGACCTGAGTAAGGTTAAGTTGCAGAGTGAGTTTAGTTAAATTGTCAACTCAACAAAAACAAAGTCAACAATCCAGTCAAAAAATGGGCAGAAGAGCTAAAAAGACACTTCTCCAAAGAAGAAATGCAAATGGAAAACGGGTATATGAAAAAATGTTCAACATCACTTATAATCAGGGAAATGCAAATCAAAACCACAATGAGATACCACCTCACGCCAGTGAGAATGGCGCACATTAAAAAAACAGGCAACAACAAATGCTGGTGAGGATGTGGAGAAAAAGGAACTCTCCTATACTGCTGGTGGGAATGCAAACTGGTCCAACCATTATGGAAAGGTATGGCAGTTCCTCAAACTGCTAAAAATGGAGCTTCCATGTGACCCAGCAATACCACTTCTGGGAATCTACCCAAAGAACACAAAAACATTAATCCAAAAGAATACATACATCCCTATGTTTATTGCAGCACTGTTTACAGTAGCTAAGATATGGAAACAACCCAGATACCCAAAAATAGATGACTGGATCAAGAAGATGTGTTACATATAAAAATGGAATACTATTCAACAATCAAAAAAGACATGCAATTTGCAGCAACATTGATGGAGCTTGAAAGGATCATGCTAAGCAAAATAAATGAGAAAGAGAAAAAATATCTAATGGTTTCACCTATAGCAGGAATATAGGGGAACCAAATGAGAGAGAGAAATTTAGTGAGGGAGGGGGAGGATAAGGACTCAAAACGGGGGAGAAAAGAGCACAAGGGACTATGGTGACAGTTCACAGGTGAATCAGTGGTGGGTAAACTATGGGGAATACACAATAATGTAAAAGACATAAATAATAATAAAAAAATAAAATAAATTTTAAAAATAATAAATAAAAATAAAACAAAGAAAGATCTGAAAGCTGAAGTTCAAAATTCAGTGACAACTTTTTAATTCTGCATTTTCAAACAGATTCCTCTTTCTACAAATAGATGTAGGACAGATGTGTGTGTACAACAGTGTTTCTGTCTTTACTGACTCTCTATTGTATGCTGCCTTGCTGTGCTAGATGCGACCTACAGAGTTTTAGTAAGAAGTTAGTACGTCTGGCACTTTGCTAGTGCTTTACCTAAAATATCTTATTAATTCTCACAGTAGCCATATAAAGTGATGATGAAGAAGATAATTATGATATCAAAAGCACATGTTTAGGCTAGTTTCTATTCTTTTGATCCACTTTTATGCACAGATGTTTAGAAGAAATCAATGAATGAAGACTTATTTCACACCATTGTTTCTGAGTTATGGGGCTTTGAGAGGAAATTAAAGTATAGTCTGGCAGTTTGTTCAACAAATGGTGCTGGGAAAACTGGATGACTACCTGCAGAAAAATGAAACTAGACTACTACCTCACGCCAAGCACAATAACCAATTCAAAATGGATAAGAGACTTGGACATAAGGCCCGGAACCATAAAATATATAGAAGAAAACATAGGCAAAACACTACATGACATACATCTTAGTACCATTTTTAAAGACACATCCCCCAAAGCAAAGATAGTGAAGGAAAAGATAAACAGCTGGGATACATCAAACTTAAAAGCTTCTGTACAGCAAAAGAGACATTCACCAAAACAAACAGATAGCCCACTGACTGGGAGAAAATAGTTGCACTTCATACAACAGACAAGGGTCTGATCACAAAAATCTACAAAGAACTCACACGACTCAATAAAAACAAAGCAAAAAATCCAGTCAAAAAATGGGCAGAAGAACTTAAAAGACACTTCTCCAAAGAAGAAGTGCAAATGGCACACAGACATTTGAAAAAATGTTCAACATCCCTCATAATCAGGGAAATGCAAATAAAAACTACAATGAGATACCACCTTACACCAACAAGAATGGCACACATTAAAAAAAAAACAAAAACAGAAAACAACAAATGTTGGCAAGGATGTGGAGAAAAAGGAGTGCTCCTACACTGTTGGTGGGACTGCAAACTGGTCCAACTTCTATGGAAAACTGTATGGCGGATTCTCAAGCAACTAAAAATGGAGCTTCCGTACGACCCAGCAATTCCACTACTAGGAATATACCCAAAGGACACAAAAACAGTAATCCAAAAGGTCACATGCACACCTATGTTTATTGCAGCGCAATTTACAATAGCTAAAACATTGAAACAACCCAAATGCCCCAAAATTGATGACTGGATCAAGAAAATGTGGTATATGTACACGATGGAGTACTATTCAGCAATCAAAAATGATAAACTAATGCAATTCTCAACAACATGAATGGAGCTAGAAGGGATCATGCTCAGTGAAATAATCCAGAAAGAAAAAGAAAATTATTGAATGGTATCACTTACAGAAGGACAATAACAGAGCCAAATGAGAAATCAGAAAGAGAAAATAGCACACAAAACATAACAAAAGCAAAAACTGGCAGACAACCACAAATAAGAGACATTTTACAGGGAGGGGGAGGAAGAGAGACCAAAATAGAGGAGAAAGAGCACAAGGGACTATGGTGATGGTTCACGGATGAATTGGTGGTGGGAAACCTATGGGGTGATACACAATAATGTAAAGGATATAAATTAAATTTTAAAAATAAATAATAAAAATAAATAAATAAAGTATAGTCTTGAGCTTCTTGGCATAACTACCCTCCCTTAGTGGCAGCCAGGCAGTATCCTGTTAAAGATAGATCGTTAAATATAAAACTGAGTCCAGAATGTGAATGTCCCTTTAAGGGAGGGGGCAGCATAGACCATGGCCACAAAGGGGGCCCATACAATAATCCAAAGAGTACACAAAATTAGGTTTACAGTGTGTTTTTCTTTTATTTCATGTAATTTGATGCAAAGATTTAACAACTCATCACAGGTTATTTGGCCTCTCAATGAATTCTCCATTCATTTAGAAAGATTGTCATGGAATACACTAATAAGACAAGTGGACACCAGTGCCCCCAATAAATAGTCATCTGGGGGTACATGTATTGCCCACCCCAAAAACTTTAGCTTCATATGTCTGAGGAGAGTTAAGCTAAACAAACCAATAATTTCTGTAATTGGGACAGACAGAACATTTCTAAGTGCGGGAGCAGAAATTACTTATAACTTAATCAGTGCTGTGAATATTTCTAAAGAAAAGATAAAGAGAGGGCTAGTTAGCATAGGACAATGGTTTGATGAACCAAAACCCAGCCAAGTATATCTCAGGCTATCCAAGGAGAAAAAGCTTGTCTGTGGATGTAGAAAACTATTAATCATACCCATTCTTAAGTTTGTACCAATCTATAGTGAAGATTCCCTGATGTATAGAAACATGAGAAGAATAAGTACAACATAGTGAGTTAACCTCTTATTCAGAATTTTTGCCCTTCTTAATTTTTGTTGTCCAACTTTATTTGATAAAATAATGGTAGCTGAAATTTTAATGCCCTTACTTGACACATTAAAAATTTGTCAAACCATATCTGTTCCATTTTTAAAAAACGAAACCACGCCTGCTGGCCTATGACATACAAGAGTCTGCATCCCTGCATAGAATGGATGAGGCCTGAACCCTAGCCATGGCCTGGATTTCTCTTTGCCCTAAACCAGAGGTTTTCAGCCTTGAGTGCTCACTGGAATCACATGATATTTAAAACATATGCTCTAGGTCCTCATCCTTGAGTTTCAGATTTTTTTGATTTTAGAGAATGGTCTTAGTGTGAAAGTGCCCCCCAGTGATTACAATGTACAGCCATGGCTGGAAACCAGAATTCTTCCTCCATCCCCACTCACCAGCCTTCTGATTACTAACGAGGCTTTTGCAGACTGGTAGGTACTTGAATGCACTTGGTCATGAGTGTCCTGGTCACTACTATTCTCCAATAAATTAATAAATTGGTACTTCCACATATAGCTCAAGCTTCCTGAATTTTGAGCAGCATAAAGAGCATGGCTGTGTCAAAGTGTCCTAATGAGGTCAAATTTGAGCATATCCAAAATTAAAGACTAGCCAAGGATAATAGTTTTAGCCCAAGTCACCAAGTGAATGACAATGATGTTGTCTCCAGGTTCTGAGGCAGTCCCTCTTGGCTCCTACACCCACCTCACCTACTCTCTGTGCAGGTTCCTTTCAAACTTTAATACCAACCACCCACAGGGAGCGTGTGTGATCCACCCTCTGAGAATGATATAATAGAACCTGGCAGTCTTTATGCCTGACAGCCTTCTTTTGAAATTTCATCTTAAATGTCTTGAATGACAGTGATGACACCATTTTCCTTGCAGTCTCTGAGAATTTGAGTCATTAATGTCAGCAAGTTTTCACCAAGTATCCTACTTAAATCTTTACTTCTCTCAATAGTAATAGCAATACATTTGGTGACAGAGGAAAATGGAAGGAGGCCTTTCCATCTTCCCACAGGACCACTTTCAGGGCTGGATCAAGATAATTTTTAGGGGTGACTAGAAAGGATATAGAGAAAGGAGTACAACTGAACACTGTGTTTTCACTTTTAACATAACATATATGCCTTTTGTCAGATGGTTGACTTTATTAGTTTTTCCCATTCAGAAACAAGAGAAAAATATATAAAAGAATAAAAAGACTCAAATCCAAAGGCATGGGAATTCTCATGTGATTTGCTCCAGAAGAATAAGAGATAGCCTGGTATGATGTGGAATGAACAGAGGCAGAAAGATGTAACCCAGGTTCATCACGAACTAAGATTTTCTTCATTTCTCTGGCATTCATTTTATGAAAAGAGTGGTCTCAGCTATAATAGGCAATTTTCAAATTATTTTTAACAAGAGGAACCATTTCCTCAACTGAACTCCCAGGTGGAATAAGGGATAAAAATCAAGCTGCTTCTAAGCTGGAATGGGTGGGATCAAGTAACTCTATCAGTGCCCCCCTACTTGCTGAGAGGCCCCCACTTACACCGATAATGTCATCTCTGAGAAGCACAGAGATGAGCATGGGTTCTTTAGTTTCTTTTTAATTAAAGTACATTTTTTGTGAGTTATGGAATTAAAATTTGTCCATTTGCTAGATTATTTTTTCCTTGCAAACTGTTATAACTAATTTGAATAGAATATCACATTGCCTAGAGACACTATAAGGTTGATTATTTCAATTATTAATTGCTTGATTATTTGGATACTTAATGAGAGTTTCTAGATTTTGTCTAATTTGTCATTAGCAATACTGATTTTGATTTTCTTCCAAATAGATCATTATACTCTGAAGTTTCTCTAAGATTCAACAAGGATTTATTAAGCTTCTATTAAAAAATGAGATCTTTCTGAATCTAGCCCATTTTTCTCATCTTTAAAGCAAAATCTGGCAAGTTTGATTGATGTTCCTTGACTAATTCAAGTTACTGGTGATCCTCAGTAGCACTGTAATTCTCTAATGACTGTAAGGGGGGAAAAAACACTCCACAGAAAAAATTGATTGATTTATTAAGAGGGAAATTACCATGTGTGCTAGACCTTGATTGCAGCTAATATTTGTAGAGCTAATTGCTTGAACTAGAGAATTAAAAGGGTTGAGGGAAGGGGAGAAAATGAAAACAAAGTTCCTTGAAATACTGATGAAGCCACAGTGGAACTGGGTTGGAAGGGAGAATTCAGTGCAAGCATTTTCAGGGCTGATTATGGTTATGGGCACATTTTGGATAAGTGTAAGAGTTGAGCTTCTTTGACAGAGAATAGGAAACAAGGAAGATTATGCTATGGGGTCTGTTCAGTAGATTTTTCTGTAGTTCTTGTTGGTGTCTCTGACCAAGGCTATGTTGATACTTAAGCCTCAACCCAACATAATGCCTGAGATATTAACAGGAAGCAGGACAACTGCAATCTAAAGTTAAGAAGGAAGGCACAGTTTGACAATACATGAACCAGATTCCCACCATCAAGAAATAATAATGGTCCTCATTGCTGTCACCTGGACAGATGTACTGAAATGATAGACTTAATTCTGCCATTTTCAAGTATCGTACTTAAATCTTTACTTCTCTCAATCGTAATAGCAATACATTTGGTGACAGAGGAAAATGGGTTTGAGACACTTAACATACTGACAATTTCTTTATGACTTGCACCAAAACAAGAGTAGCAATATTAATAAAATTGTAATACAAATGAGGGCTTTCTCTATCTCAGCTCTATTCTAGGTATTTTGACCTGTGTCATCTCCTTTCTTTTCAGGCACACTGGGACAATTATTAGATTTCCTGCCATTCCTCTCTTAAGAGGCTCCAGACAGTAGGATAGCTTAATTTTTAGAGAGATGACCAAGTCTCCTTAAATAATCTTATGATGAAAAATTGAATAATAGTACGATTAGGTGGATTTACATCTTGTCAAATCTCCAGAAGTAAATAATGTTGAATTCTCGGGCAATGTTAGAGAGATATTTGAAATAATTCCCCCAAATATTTCTATCAGTGACTTGCATAAAACATAGAGTATTACTAATCTTTGACAAAGGAGCAAAGAAAATGCAGTAGAACAAGGACAGTCTATTCAATAAATGGTGCTGGAAAAACTGGACAGCCACATGCAAAAAAATGAAGCTAGACTACTACCTCACACCCTGCACAAAAGTCAACTCAAAATGGATAAAAGACCTGGATGTAAGACCTGAAACCATAAAATGTATAGAAGAAAATATAGGCAAAACTCTACATGACATACATCTCAGCAAA